>CABHPR010119959.1:2891-18932 GCA_902168415.1 Peromyscus melanophrys
CAAACCCATGAACCTCACTAAAGCAGATAAGTAAAAAGATATATAAAGGATATTGAGTGACCTATAAAAAGACATTTAATCCAGAGCATGTAAGTACATTTGTTACAGTGTATTTAACAATGAATATTTATATATCTATTTTAGCAAACTTACTTATTGCTCATGAGTAAGACATCAGTTTTTGTAATGTTTTGTACATGAAAAACCAAGATAATCATTATTTAAATTGCAAATTGTAAAATATAGATGACAGATGATGGCAGGTAAAATAAGTAGGTAGAACAGAGAGAAGTTAAGGTATAAATGTTATAATTATGTTCAGAATTCAAGATATAATTGCTATAATTTGCAAAGTGTGAACTACATTTTAAGCAAAATATAAAAACTTCAAAGATAACCAGTGAAGAACAAATTCTCATAGAGAAAGAAGAGAAGTAATGGATAGCATAGGCAGCTGATTCATTACTTATTAACAGATAGACAAATCAGTGTTTAAAAGTTAAAGTGTGTTGTGGAATAGAATATTTGTTCAAGTATATAAAAATTGTTACATTTGTTTATGTTGCAGAATAGTTCTTTAACTATATAAAGATCTGTTGCATTTGTATAAGCTGCATTTGTCTAACTATGTAAGGATCTGTTGCTTTGTGTTGCAAATAATTGATTAATTATGTAAAGATGTGTTGCTTTTGTTTATGCTGTGTTTGTTTAACTATGTAAAGATATGCTACTGTTTCATACATACTTAGACCTTACCTGTCTAAGGTACCTGATTGGTCTAATAAAAAGCTGAACAGCCAATAGCTAGGTAGGAGAGGGATGGGTGGGGCTATTTGGCAGAGAAAAAAGGGGAGCCAGCCAGCCAGCGGTCAGCCTGCCAAGGCCAGCAAGTTGGGGCTCAGCCAGGCAGAAATGGTAGAAGGAAAGCACAATGGACAGTCTGCAGATGAGGTAAACAAGCCTCTGGGCAGCACATACATTAATAGAAATAGGTTAAGTTAAAATAGACAGCTAGAAACATACCTAAACTAAAGACAAGCATTCATAATTAATAATAAATCTCCATGTCATGGTTTTGTGGCTGGCAAGCCAAGACAGCGTACTACAAAATTCAGTATATAACATGTTGTGATATGACTAGTGTTCTGTTGTTCTGAGATGAATTGAAGTATTTGGAGTTGGCATTATATGTGCCTAAGGCCAGGTACAAGGGACATTCTTAGGAAGTTAAAAGGAAAGAAAAGAAGGATCATTCATTCTGAGGTTCTAAGCAGTATTTACCTCTAGTGGTATTGGTCATTCATGACCTAAATGTGCTGCAATATTCAACTTTGCTCCACACAACAATGGATTTTCCATCTTCAACATTAAACATTTGACCAGAGCACAAACCAAAGACTTAGAAATTGTTTCTTTACTTTAACTCTGGGGTCTATAAATTATCTTCATATTTGTGAATAAACACTTTATCATATATCTATTAAACTATTAGGTCAAGGATATTATCAATAGACTATAAAGTATGTTTAACTTCTATAAATGCTAATGAAATGTAAAACAGACATTTACATACTGTCATTCTTCAATTAATAGCGTATTTCTAATTAAATATAATACCTAATGCTAGTTAGAAGAATTGAAATTGACATGCTTATATGGTATATATAAAATTTGCCTGGAAGAAATTACAAAAATTCAGAGAATAATTGACTAGCTTTGGGCCCTAGATAACCCCTGCATCCATCTTCAAGATTGTGTCTAAAAACTACACAATCAGAATAATGGTGTACAATATTTTTTCTTATCACTTTAGAGAGGAACAATGGACAATAAAAAAGAATAAGCTATTGCTAAATATAGGTGAATGGACAAATCCTGTGAACAAGTCCTATGATTAATCAATGTTTATCTAAGCATATTAAAACACATAAGTTAATTTGTGATTGCTGCGACCTGCACAGCCAGGAACTGAGAACTGGTGAGGGATGTCAAGGTTAAGCAGCACTCAGGACACACCATGATTCTTAATTCAAAAGGAGCTCCTTTATTGACTATCCATCAGCCTTATATACCCTGCTACTTCCTACTCTCCATGGGGTCGGGGTACATTCCTCAGGTTCCCATCCACATCCCAGCAGCTCAACCAAACAGGAAAACCACAAGCGAATCAGCAAAGAGCTGATTCTTGAAACAATGTTCCAGCAGTAGCTATATCATAAACACCCTGTGACTTACTGACCACAGGAAAAGAGGAAGAACAAAAGGGCACCTTAGGGCAAGCAAACAAGCTATGCACAAGGCCTATTCAGCATCTGCTGCCAACATGTGATGATAGAAATCAAGCTGTTTATCAGTTTAGGAGATGGAAAATGGAGAAAAAGGAGGACAGATTCTTCTTTCTGCATTCTACTCATGATCTGGATTATTATAAATATTCAGTCGTCTTCAAAAACTTATAAAATGCAAACCAGTTTTACTGGTGTTATATACAAATGAAAACCATCTTAAAACACTAGCAATTACATAAATTGCCTAAGAAACATATCCAATGACATTCTGTCATGTAATAAAAGTTTTATTTTATGCATTTATAGGAATAAATATTATATATACTCAGTATAGATGTACATTTATACTCTGTATGAAGAAACATACATCAAAATATATTCCTAAAATGAGATGAGTAGAACACTAAGCATGAGAATTAGGAATATACTAATTTATTTTCTTCTAATTTTCATTTTATACTTGACAAATACAATATATGATAAGTAATCTAATTTGTGTAATAACTATTTGAAAGAGATCCAACCAAGGTAAATAGGTACTGCTTATTTGAAAATCATTTTCATTTGATAATGCATAAAACACCTATGCCAACTAGGTTTTTAAGTTTTAGAAAACTATACAATTTGAATAATCATTAACACATATTTGTTCCTGACTGTTTTATTCTAGAAACTTTGATAGACAAGAAATACACTAATGTCTAAGTAAAGAAGACATATTTATTTTGCAGGGCTATAAATGTTTGAGGAAAAATATTACATTGATAAGATAATACATGCATAACTATTATCTTAAATTTATTTCATTCATCTGAGACATGAACAGTGAAGTGAAACCATGGGATGTGTAGGATAAAAACCTCAAGTCAAGTCTAAGAATTGTACAGGATCTCAGAATAAAAATATGAGGATTTGTACGTGTTTGATTTACCAAGATTTCATTAATTGGAAAGATATAAAGAAGAAGAAGAATCTCAAATGGCTAAGTAGTTCTACCATAGTTGTCAGTCTGATGGGCGTGTCTACCCTGCTCCTCACTGTAGCAGTATTGCCTCTGATAGGACCTTGCGTATTGTCATACTTGCCAAGGACAAGCATTGCCTGGGAGAAGACACAGAAAATGGATCCTCAATAAAAGTGATGGCGTATTAAGAAGGGGATTACCTTCAGTATTTTGTCAGTCATATTCAGTCTGAAAATTCTGAGCACCACAAGTTCTCTGACACTCCAAAAAATCCAATCACATCTATTAAGAATCTTTATTGATAAAGATCACAGTTTCTACAATGACAAATTTTTTGGAGTGATTTTTTTGTTATCTTATTCATCAAGTCTCTTAAAATGTCTTCAACCTAACTTAGCTTCAACCTACAAAATTTTAACAAATATTCTATTGCTTTTGTAACCTGCAGTGTTTTCCAGTTTGATACTCCATTGTAATGAGTTTAATTTCTGAATTTCATCTTTATTAAAAAAAAACTTCTCGGGAGGCAGAGGCAGGCGGATCTCTGTGAGTTCGAGGCCAGCCTGGGCTACCAAGTGAGTTCCAGGAAAGGCACAAAGCTACACAGAGAAACCCTGTCTCGAAAAACAAAAACAAAACAAAAAAAAAAAACAACAACAACAAAAAAAACACCTTATTTTAAAAATATCTAATCAGTTGAAAATATAAATCTTTCAAGTATTTCTCTGGACAGTCCTTTGCTCAACACCAGCATAAGTCTATCCTACTCTTGGTCTTTCATAACTTTTCATATATTTTTGTCATATTTCCCATCATAATACGTGGTAGTTGATCATTTGTTCTCTTTCTCCTTTTAATAAGAGTTCTCCAGTTGAATTTACCCCTCATTCAGAGCTGAATTTCTAAATACCAGCCTACTGGGGCCGCTAATAATGGTTACAGTAGCCAGATATTATTTTGATAAATATTTGTTAAATATATTGACTGTTTAAATAATTAACATAAAATTAATTAAGTCAGTGTGACTTAAGAAAATTAAATATTTGGGGATTTTGATTTTTGAGGGTGGTTTGCAAATTGTGCTCACTGAACATGCAGAAGAGTCAAGGTATTAAATAAAATGTCATCTGTTACATGGTAAGAAATCTCTGAATGCCTTTTCATTCTTTGAATATAATTGAGAAATTCCTACATTATGATTATTGTCTTTGGTCATTAGATAATTTGGTAACAGACAATGTAAAGCAGTGCAAAAATAACAATTCAAACTTTATATTGAGAAAATATAGTTCTAAGGATAGGAGCACATGGGAGAGTGGGGTTAGAGGAGGAAGAGAGTGGTCAATGGATATTATAAAAACAACTTAGATAAATGTATAACATTTTCAAATAATAAATACAAATATTTTGAAAAATAAAATGCAATCCCCAAGCACTATTCTAACTTTTTTAATGCATAAAAATGCTTTTGAAAATGGTAAAGAAAGCAAAGTGAATAGGAAAAATTAAGCAATATTTTAAGACAAACTGAAGCAGGAAATATATAATATGCAAATTTTCAAAATATCAAAACACAAAAAGAATCTAGATAATGTCCATTAGGAAATGAAATAAGTGATTAACCTCAATGTAAGCCCTCTTGATAGAGGTAGCCAATCTCTCCACAGTTTCCTGGAAAGTGTCCAATCAGAAGGACCTAATCTGTATCCCTAGCAGAAGTTAACAATTAACCCTGAAACTACATACACACAAACAGACTCACCATGTTGTACTTATATAGGTGTGCACACATGTGTGAATACAAGTGTTTGTGTGTGTGTGTGTGTGTGTGTGTGTGTGTGTTTGTGTGTGTGTGTACAAATATAATCAGAGAAAAATAAGCTTTCAACTTTAGAGTGAGGAAATATGGGTGGGATTCCAAGGAGGGTAGCTGGGAGGTTTACAGTGAGAAATGGAAGGAGGGGGTGACATAATTCTGTTACAATAGAAAATATTTTTTTAAAGTGGTCTAAGGCACACAAAAATGAATATCCAAAATTTCTATAAAAAGAAGAAGTAATGATTTATTGCACCATAAAGTAGAGGTTCAAGGTTTCCATCATTATAGGATAACTAAATTTAATGGAAAGAGGTATTTCTTTGTACCCAAAACAGATAAAGAGAAAGAAGAAATTCATAACTCTAAAGACATAAGAATAATACACAGGATTTTCCAGTTGAAATACAACTTCATAGAGTAACTATTACATAAAAAATGCAGTCTTTAAAAAGGCATGTTAAACCATATATCTAGATTCAAATGCTCAAAACTTTGTTCAAAAGTCTTTCAAATATAACAGAGTCCATTAGTAAGTCTACTATCCTGCAGTAATCTAAAGAGTTTGAGATCAAGTTACCTATATTTTAGTATATTGTTGGATTTACTTGTTCATCTAGGTAGTTTACAATCAATGGTTACATACTTTTACCTTTTAAATAAGAAATAAACAGTATGACATAAAGACCATAAACACCTTTTAACAAAAAGATGATTGATAGGTTTACAGACAATGTAAATTTTATTAATAAACAATCATTACAAAAATCAAAACTTGAAGTTTACATTAGGAAAATAATTTGCATTAGGAAATTGTTCTGATTTTCAAAATATGAAATGAAAACTGATTTATTTATTTATTTATTTTTATTTTTATGTGTATTTTGCCTGTATGTAAAGTAAAAGGTATTACTTCAGTGTCACAGCCCCTCAGGGGGATACTGACAGGATACTTTGATCAAAGAAATTTCTCTCTATAGGGAAAATATTAGGCTCAGACATTTATAATCAGGTAGTCTTATAAATATGTCTAAGTATAGCTGAATCCATAGCAAAGCAATCATATAGTAAATTAGATAAGGAAGGTAGAAAACAGAATACAGAAATATATGAATGTACTCTTAAATGAATGGACGTAAGTTAGCTCTCTATCATGAAACACAGAAGTATTTCTGTATATATTTTAAAATTTATAAATGTGCTAATTAAATTAAGTATTCAAATCATGTTTTGTTCCACATTATTTTTACAAATAAAAGAAAACTCTTGGTGATCAATAAAAGTTCCTAATGAATGCTGTGTTTATGAACATGATCTTTGAATCCAGAGACAGGGATTAAGTTCAACTTTGATGAGACACTCTTTATTTGTTTGTTTTTCTGCTCTTTTGGGGGGAGGATCATACCACCCAGCTCCCAAATACATCACACAGAGATAAATTCTGACTTATGAATTCTGGCCTTGGCTTGGCTTATTTCTTGCCAGCTTTCCTCAACTTAAATTATCTCATCTACATTTTGTCTCTGGGTTTTTCCCGTTCTCTTATTTCTGTAAATCTTACTCTTAACTTTGTCGCTTGCTGGGTAGCTGGGTAGCTGGCCCCTGGAGTCCTCCTCCTTCTCTGGCTACTTCTCTTTTACTCCTCCATTTCTTTTCTCCCGCTATCTCTTTTCTCTGCCTGCCAGCCCCTCCTATTCTTTCTCCTGCTTCACTATTGGCCATTCAGATCTTTATTAGCTCATCAGGTGTTTTAGACAGGCAAAGTAACACCGTTTCACAGAGTTAAACAAATGCAGCATAAACAAAAGTAACATACCTAAAAATAATATTCCACTACAATCTTTTCCATATGGTCTTTAGAAGCTTTGTATTATGCCCATGGTCTTTAAACAGAAACCTGTAACACAATATTTGTAACTTTTGTTAGCATCTTGACAGTGTTGTGGAAGAGATGGAACATGCTGACTTCATCCTTGGTTTGTTCTGTGAATGCGATGGAAAATCCTTCAGACCCGTTAAGATGGAAGAACAGAGCTATACAGCATTTAGAATTTGGTGCAGTGATGGTCGCTCAATAAATGACACTTATCCACGTACCTGATTTGAATTCAAAAGTGTTTCAAACTCTATTACTTTATACATCACTCAAGTAATTCTATTAGCACGGGCAAGTAAAACATTCTTATTAGGCCCTTATGATTGGGTTTCATTGATATTTTGATTTTTCAAACTTCCAATGAATAAAAATTACATCTAGCTCATTATTTTTATAAGCATGGTTGGCAATGCCTAAAGTAGTGGCCATTGTGAATCACTCAATTCCAAATGAAATGTGATGCAAATAAGTGTATTAGCAGTGAGAAGACATGCAATTTGTCAGACGAAAAATGTACTAGTTTAAGCTTCTAATAGGCATCTGTAATCACCTGAATCACCTGCCATTTCAATTTCCTTGAGGAGTGAAAAATGCAAAATTATAATGTCAAAATAAATGATAAGGACTGACCACCTCGGTTACTGTGATGTATAAATGTAGAGTTGTGTGCAAAACAGTCACAGCCTCAGTGAATTTCTGTGTTAGGTTTATAGTGCTTCATTTCAAAGTGATATTCTGTATGTTTTTTTTATTTCACCTATGAAAATCTGCCCAATTTTAAAATAAAATATTGGAAAAAATAGAAAGTGGGAGGTCAATTAATCATATTGCATTTGATATAATTAATATTTCACAATCTCTAACAGTGTATATTCTTCCATTATAGTTTATTTAAAAAGTATATTTACATTGCTTTCTGTAAAACACTAAGTTAGTATTCCAACAGATTTCCTATTATAAGTTATCTGTAATTTCTATACCACATTAAGACAATAAATGTAAACATTACAAAAGAAGACATGATTGTCTAAATTTCATTTATTCTTGTTAATTTCACAAATAAATACATAAGTGCTACAAATACAATGTACTTGATTATATCCAACTTCTGTATAGTCTGAAATTCCTTCTGGACTCTTCAGATTTTCTTTTATGAAAATCTCACTCCCAGTCAGAGTGCTTTCAACAATTGCTGTGATGTGTCTTTCTAAATCAAGAAAGTCTGAAAGTTTGCACGCTAAACTATCTTTTCATACTACCTTTTGTATGAATTGCCTCCATCTTTATAAACAATTAGTCAATCAGAACACACTGCCTCTCCAAAGGAATAATTCTCCATTTGCAACCCAATTTCACTGGACTCTTTTTCAGTCAAATGGTAATTCTTGTCTTTCATCACTAACTTTGCAGTCTTAATTTTATAATGCTGCGTCGTCTTACAGAAAGATGAATGGGATCAATTCTATTTTTGCACAGAATTGCTAAAACTTCACACAAACTTCTGTTTAAAGACGATATAGTTCATGACGGTGATGCCTTTTAAATACTTTCTTAATTTTCAACTGACCATCCCTAGATATGGGATACATAATTTACAAGTGTCACAGGCATGCCAAATATTTTTCTTCCCCTTTGTGTTTTTGTGCCTCAGGTTTGAGCACAAGGCTTTGAGAATGTTAAATGTTATAAGCTGCAACCCAAAAATATTTTAATTGAGAAGCAAATTCTAAAAAGGATCACTATTTAGAGAAAAGAAGCTTCTATTTCAAGTACACTGAGTAGTAGCAGCTAAACTTAGTTACTCTTAGACTCAGTCATTGAATGAAAATTGCTTACAGAGCAACATCAATATATAACCACTTCCATATAATGAGCCAGTATTATGAAGTAAGAATGAAGACAATATTTGCTAGATATGGGGTTAGTGAATTTTGTGACACTTTTAGCACAGTTGTTAGATCACAGTATACCTTTAATAATTAATCTACATATGTCCCCAAAAAAATACACCAGGGAAACTATATGCTGTTGAGGATATAAAACAATAAGCATTTATATATTTTTGGTAGAATTGAGATCTGTGAAAACTACTTATGAAAATTAGGAAACAGTACACACACACACACACACACACACACAAATACACACACACATATACACACACATACACACACACACATATATATATATATAAAACAGTATATGATAATTAAGAAAAAATTTAAAAAGTAACAAACAAGTTATTTTACGTGTTGTAATGACTACTCTTGCTTGGCAATTTGACTGTATTTGGAATTAACTAAAACCAAAGCAGCTGTGTAGACCTGTGAGAGATTTTTTTTTAATTAAATCATTTGTAATGGGAAGATCCTGTCCAGATCTTTTGAAATGGGAGGATCTACCTTTTATCTGGGTCCTTTGAGGTGGGAAGATCTTCATTTAATGTGGACCACACCTTCTGCTGGCACCCCTATATAGAAGACATGAAAGATGGAAGCTTAGTCTTCTTACCTCCTTGATCTCTCTCTCTCTCTCTCTCTCTCTCTCTCTCTCTCTCTCTCTCTCTCTCTCTCTCACTGGCAAGTCCATTCCTTCATTGGCATTAGGGTGCACTTCTTTGAGATTCTGCTGCATAAAGAATACCAGCTAAAACATACAGCCTAGTGGACTGAAAAACTACTGCAATCTTTGACTTGCCATTGGTAGATAGCCATTGTTGGACTGGCTGGACCACCTGTAAGCCACTCTAATAAATCCCCTTTCTATACATACAGATTCATTCTGTAATCTGTGTTCCTTTAGAAGGACCTAATACACATGTTCACAGAAAATTAAAAAAGGAGAATTTATCATAACAAACATATGAACAATTAAAAACCAAATTGGAAAAAAATTAAAATATTATACTTTATCCTCAGACTCTTAAAACTCTCAGTCCACACTTCATGACATAAAAAAAAATGTGGGGAATACAAAAATGTGCCAACAGTGAAATGTGTCTGAATACACAATGACTAAAATACTGGTTTAAAATCAAACGTTTAAGGGCTCTGAGGTGCATCTGGCACAATTCAAGCATGTTTCACAGTGTGACTTCACTGTAGCCCTGGTCCTAAGTATGTAATCACTTTACACAACTGAAATCCAGTGAGCACTGTCTTAACAGCCTTACTGTGTGGAGACTACTGATGGTTAGAAATTGAAGACATTTAGCTGTACTTACAAAATATTTGGCCATTATAAAAACAAAACTGTTTGATTATAGAAAAGAAATATGCATACTTTCCCACCTATATTCCATATAGAAGTATCAAAGCTTTGGATTGTGTTTGCGAGAATGTTTGATTTTAAAAATTTCTGTTTGAATTAGTATCTTTTGAGCTTCATAAAAAAAATACTAATTTTTTTGGTTTTTCAAGATAGGATTTCTCTGTAGTTTTGGAGCCTGTCCTGGATCTCACTTTGTAGACCAGGCTGGCCTTGAACTAGAAGAGATCCTTCTGGCTCTGCCTCCCAAGTCCTGGGACTAAAGGTGTGCACCACTGCTGCCTGGCTTAATTTAATTTTGACCCAGGGTTAGGAAATAATTTCCAAAAAATGGCTTTATACATACTTTGGTTATTTGTGTTATGTTTTATGATAATCATTCTTTTTTCACAATGACTGTTATAAGAATAAATAGTTATGGAAAAATATTGTTTTTCTATCTATGAAATCAAATACTGAGGCTCATCTGCTAAGTCTTCTGTGGTAGTTTGAATGAGGATGGCTCCTGTAGATTCATATGTTTGATTGCTTGGTCCCTAATTTGGTAGGTATTAGGAACTGTGGCCTTGTTGGAGAAGGAGGTCACTGGGTGTGAACTTCCAAGTTTCAGAAATTCAAGATATTCCCAGTTAGATATCTTTGTGTTCTTCAGTCTGCCTTGTGCTTAAAGAGAGGATGTGAGCTCTCAGATGCTGTTTCAACACCATGTCCATCTACATACTGCCATACTCCCCACCATGAGAGTCATGGACATACTCCCTGAAACTGTAAGCCCCAATAAACTCTTCTCTAAATTGCCTTGGTCATGGTGTCTCTTCAAGGCAACTGAACACTGTAATAAAGACAGGTACTACAACCTTCAAAAATAGTACCACTAGATGCAGATCTAGCTCTTGAATACACAAGCCTATGAAAGAAATTTCACATTCAAACCACAACAGTGATACATAATTATTTCCATTTCACTTCTTAAAATAATGCTGATCACACAATAAAAGATGGTTATGATGCCCGGAGTATTGTTCTTGATACAATTACACCACAGGGATGCCCATAATTGTTCAACTCTTTGCTGTAATTACCCTAATAACTGTGAAGTATGGATAATTTGGGTTTTCTTTTGACATACTTTGACCTGAATGAATAAAGGGTCTGTGTCATTTATTAATTAGACTCTCCCCACTGATACCCTTCACTAATGCATATTTTGACCTAGGTTTAAATCATAGGCAAGTTAGTAGAAGAAGGATGTATATGTCTTGACAAAAAAATTATGAAACGCAAAATGCTTAGTTCAAGATATTAATAGCAAGTACCTTTCTTATTAAAGTTTAGTTTATTAAATGAAATCAAGGGTGGGTACTTTAAAATAAGTAATAAATACTTGAGTGAAAAATTGAAATGCCATAAATTGTGAAAACTAAAGCAGTATTACCCCACAAGACAAAGCCAAAGGAAGACAGGAATAGCGCAGCAAGCAGAGTCTTTAACTCTCTGTCCATTCATGTTAGGCAAAGAACCTCAGCAAGAAAATTTGAATAATTTAATGTTTGACTAACAGTATGAATCCATAAACAACTTTATATCCTTGTCCAGCCCCATCCATAGTCAAGCTTCCTATCAATACCTGTAGAAATACTTGAAAATGACTGTATACTGTACTGTAAAAGAAATTTCATTAAGTGCTATACAGTATAGTCCACATTATTTAAGAAAAAACAAGTAAATATATGAGCCAGAAAAAAAAAACAGAAGAAAAGTATAAACTAAACTGTATGCCTTTTATACATATATGCAGAAATCTAATAATGAAACCTACGATTTAGTTTGATTAAAATATACCTTTTAAAGGTAGAGTTAACAGGATTCACTAGAAATGTGACTTTAAATGCATGCTCACAGATCTTGAGCCCGGACTTACAGTACAGCCACCACAATCAGGCTCCCATCTTCTGTGCTATTGTTCCTTGATATTAATATGAATTTGAGCATTCTGCATCTTCATATTAAGCAATATGCATTTTGAAGGAAAGTGTTTCAGTAGCAGAATTACTTATCACAGATTGGCATAAATATCATTGCATAAGAAACTGACTCAGAGAAAAGTAACAAACTTAGAAAGATATGTAATATATCTTTTTTTATTTTTTTTTTTTTTGGTTTTTCGAGACAGGGTTTCTCTGTGTAGCTTTGCGCCTTTCCTGGAACTCACTTGGTAGCCCAGGCTGGCCTTGAACTCACAGAGATCCGCCTGCCTCTGCCTCCTGAGTGCTGGGATTAAAGGCCTGCGCCACCACCGCCCGGCGTAATATATCTTTTTATACAGATGTGGTACTTCCTCCAAATGTACACTTTTATGAAATGATGACAAACTTTGGTATGGATACAAATAAGAGATTAGCCTGAGTAAGGAGAAAGCTGAAAGAAGTGTCAGTAAGTATATTATATGTAATAAATACTTAAGTACCTTATTTGAACAGGATGCAATCATTACTAACGTTAAAAAAAATCCATTTATTTGCATACACCATATTTATCAACTTATTAAAATTTTTTGTATGTGAGTGTTCCCTGCATGTATAGAATTGCAACACATTCCTGTGATGTCAGCAGAGTACAGAGGGAGTGTTTAGATCTCCTGGAACTGGAGTTATAGATAGTTGTGAACCATCCTGTCATCACTGAAACCTGAGCAAGAGTTCTCTGCAAGAGTAACAAATGCTTTTAATTGCTGAGCCCTTTCTCAGGCCCCATCATAAGATATTTTAAACAAGATTATACCAGTGCAGCATTGTGAAATGAAAGGATTACAGTACAATATTCATTTTGATAATTAATTGATTTAATCTCTAAATATATAGAGAGTGGCTATTCCTAAAATTATTTTAAACTAGAAACATAGGGTGTGAAATTAATTCATTATAATTTTTATGTTTAAAGTTTCAGAATCTATCAAAGAGTAGAGATAAAATATGCATGATAAAAAGTCTAGAATAAATACACAGGATACTTAAAATAGATATATGTTTAAAGATATATTCATATTTTAAAATTCTGAGATTAATTCTATGTCACTGTTTCATACAAAAGCATACAGTTATCAAATATTTTACTAGTATTTTAAAGTTATTTAAGTTATTTTTAATTTATTCTTTTAATATTTCAGTTTAATTTCTTTAGTCACATCTAGACAATGAACACAGCTTACTGTCTTAATCACCATTCTATTGCTATGCGGAGACCCCAAGGCAACTCTTACAAAAAGAAGTATTAGCTGGGGGCTCGCTTAAAGTTTCAGAGGCATAGTCCATTATCAGCATGGACGAGGACATAGTGGCAGGTAGGTATGGGGCTGGAAAAGAAGCTAAGAGCCATCTCCTGATCAGTGAGGAGAGAGAGAGAGAGAGAGAGAGAGAGAGAGAGAGAGAGAGAGAGAGAGAGAGAGAGAGAAGGAGGGAGGGAGAGAGTAGGATGGAGGGAGGCAGGGAGGGAGGGGAGAGGGGAAGATAAAGAGAAAGAGACTGAGTCTGCCATGGGCTCTTGAAATCTCAAAGTCCAAGCCCAGTGACTCACTTCCTCCTCCAACAAGCCCCCATCTGTTCCAACAAGGCCCCACCCATGTGAGCTGATGGGAATATTCTTATTTATACCACTCCACTCCACTCCTTAACTCCCATGGGCTTGTCACCATATAAAAATGCAGAAAAATTCATTGAGTCCAGCTACAAACATTTCCATTGACTTTCAGTCTCAAGATTACTTCAAAGTCCAAATATCTTGTTTGTGACTCAAGGCAATCTCTTAACTGTAACACCATATAAATTCAAAATCGAAGAGTGGATCACATACTTCTTACACATAATGGTACAGAGTATATATTACTATCCAAAAGGGAGGAAGTGAAGTGTAGTGAGGAAATACTGGACCAAAGCAAGGCAGACTAAAACCGGTAGTACAAACTCCAAATTCTGCATCTCCATGTCTGATGTCAAAGCCCTCCTCAGATCTCCATCTATGTTGCTTGCAACAAATTTTCTCTCTCACGCTGGTTCCATACCTAGTTTGCAGCTCTTCTTGGATGTTCTCATGACTCTGGCATCTCCAACATGTTGGGAGTCCAATTCAATCCAGGCTTCACATTCACAGCTCCAGGAAAAGACCTCTCTGGCATCCATGCAGGGACACCCATGACACAGGCTCAGAGGGACAGAGAGTCCATAACTTCTTTCTAGTATCCTTGACTCTCAAGCCATAACACATGGCCAAAAATGGCAAGTTCAGCTGCTTTGTGGGGTTGGAACGTGGTTCTCTCTTTCTATTTCATTTGCATCAGCTTTCCATTGTTGATGGTTTCTTTTACTGCTTAAGACTTCCTTTAATTCCTGTTCACAATTTGAAGCTTAGCTGAGTGGGGTCTTGCCCTGAGATCACAACTCTCTTATTTCATTTAAATCAGTTTCATCCTTAAACTTTATATCTCCTTGAACATTAGACTAATTCCATTATTTTCCTAGTGCTCTTTTTCTCCTCCAACTATACATTCTATCTTTCTCCTTGCATCAATTGCCCCTTTTCACAGTAGATCTGCATGAGAGTGGCCACTAGTAACTATGCAACATAGTCACTATTAAGCTCTCTTGAAATATCTATCAAGGCCATTAATCTAAAACTCTTCAATATCACATCTGGGAACTTTATAGGACAAGGAAAGAAAGAAGCCAGATTATTTGCCAAAATATTCTAAGAATGGTCTCTAGACTAATTAATAATATTCTCCCCCTCTGAAACTTGAGTTGGGTCCCCACAGTTCAAATAGCCCTCAGCATTCTCTTCTACGCTCCTACTAGCAGAGCCCATTAAGCCCCACTTGAAGTATCCAATTGTTTTCCTAGTCTAAAATATCCAAATCTTCCATGGTCCTCCAACAGAAAGCATGGTTAGGCCTGTCAGAATACCACAGTTCCTGGTATCACTTTCTGTCTTAGTTACTGCTTTATTGCCATGAAGGGAAACACTGAATAAGGCAACCTTTAGTGATGAAAGCATTTGATTAGTGCTTGCTTACTCTTTCAATATCTTAGTCCATTACTATGGTGTTGGGGAGCATGGTGGATCATGGCACTGGTGCGGTAGCTGAAAGATAGATCATGATTAACAGGGAGAGAGAGAGAGAGAGAGAGAGAGAGAGAGAGAGAGAGAGAGAGAGAGAGAGACTGACACAGGCTTTTAAGATCTCAAAGCCAGCCCACTCACATTGACAAATCCCCTTTTATACCTACTCCAACATGGACTCACCTCCTAATTGTTCCTTAACAGTTCATCAACTAGGAACCAAGCCTGTAGACTCATGAGCCTATGGGGCAATTCTCATTCAAATCAACACATTTACCTTAACATATACTCAAAATGATTCTCGTATTTATTTCTACTAATATTTTATTCAGCTAAAATATATACAGTAACATCTAGTGCTAACATTTGTATTAGCAATTTTGTCAGGCATTTACAAACTATTCTAAGTAAGTATAATTTCTAAAAAGTAAACAAAATATAATTACATCATCATTGTAAGCAAACAAGTAAAAATAAAATTCACATAAAGGCATCAAAAAAATGAAGGGATATAAATATATGATAAATCAGTACTCCTTTTTCAGATATGGTAGTGTTTCAAATTTAAATTTGGGTTTTGGTATAGGAAATAATTTTGAATCCAGAGTGTACTGCTATTCATATAATGATAAAAGCAAAGGATCTAACCCAAGAATTCTGATTAGGTAAAAGAAAGTGAAAAGAAAATACAGGATGCCATTCTGTTTAAGCTGTATAT
>CABHPR010119960.1:0-26659 GCA_902168415.1 Peromyscus melanophrys
CCTCCCGGCGCCGCCTCCCTTTGTTGCCTGGTTTCTATAGCAACGGCCTCGCTGCACAGAAGCACGAAGCATCGGATTCCGGGCGGGGCGCCGCGGTCCTGTCTGTGGTGCTGAAGGAGGGGCGGGCGAGGCTCACTAGTAAGCGCCGCCACTTCCAAAAACAGCCTGAGAAACCACTGGGATGAGTGGGGGCGGGGTGGAGACCGCCAGTGCAGGCTCTGAGGGGGCCGCAGGTGCACTTGCGCCCGAAGAGTCCTCCCCAGTTCTATCCTTGGAGGAGTGGGGGTACCTGCGAGTTTCCCCTGCATCAAGTGTTGAGAGCTAACACCCCCGTCTGTGAGCGCCCCAAGCCCATGACTGCTGCCGGTCTTCCTCAGGCCAGGGTCGCTGACTCCCGGAATTCTGGCCCCAATGCATTTTGTAGGGCAGCAGAGCCAGAAATCCTGCCAGCCAAACCCTGTCTTCCACCTTGCTAGTCCTCAGGAACAGCCCCCCCCCCCCCCCCCCTCACCCCCCCCAACCCCCGTCCCATTTCTCCTTCCCGCTAGGGGCTTGCTTAGCCCTCCTATTTCTTGACTCCATCCTGGAACTCCTGAAGATATGGACCGAAGAGAGGACCCAGGGGCCCCCAGACCTCTCTCTGAGCCTCTTGACCCAATCTGGGCCTTGGGTCTGGGAAACAAACACCCTACATGTCCCAGACCCTGATGACCGGACCCAGTATGAGCAACTGACTCCAGAACCACCACTCCCACCCTGTCTTCACAGCTGTGCTGGACACCCATATTTCATTTCTCTGCCCAGCCCAAGGACTGGGAGGGAGTCAAGTGGTTCCAGGTGCCAGGCATGTTGGCGATCCCAGGGCCTACTACCAGGGCTCCATGTGGTGGCCCCTCCCCCTTCCTTGCACACATATCCCGCTGCTACTACCATTTCCATGGTGACAAGAGCCCAGAAACATGTGCCGCCCCCTCCAAGCCTGACTGACCAGCCTGACCAGCTCCCCCTGGGCACCTCTGGACACATGCCAGTCAAGGCGAGAGGCAGGTAAGGTGGCCTCCAGTGCCCTCCTGGACAGGGTCCCTTCATTCATAGCTAGGTTCCTGTTCAGGCTGGATGCATAGGTGCCCTGACTCCCAACCCAAGCATCCATTATTGTGCTCTTGACAGCTCCCCATCTTAGGAGTCCTGGGGACCCTAGCTTCCAGCCTGCTTGACCACCTACCACTAATATTTGTAGTGAAAGACAGCTACGTGAGCTAGGCTCAGGCAGTCTTCTGAAAAGGCCTCAAGGGTATCCAGCCCTGAGGAAAGAATAGGCAGGGACAGGGCCCCTCCAAGGGGAGGTGGCACGTAGTCCTGGCTTGATGCCCAGGGTGAGAAGGGGATCAGCAGGGTGGGGTAAGAGAGCTTAATTGCTGCTGCTGCTCTACCTACTCTCCTGTGGTCCCCTGGGCAGTGAGGGAGGGCTATGGGGCTGTCCTGGGCCTGGCGGGAAGGCCCATGGGCCAGTGACAGAGCAGTGGCCTTGGCCTGCGCATCTGAGGCTGTGGAGGGCAGAAGGGCAGTAACAGGACAGCATGGGCAGGGTCAGAAAGGCATCTCTGGACACACACCAGCCAAAAGAAGAGGTAGGTAGGGGATTCCACAGTACCTTCCTGGATATGACCCCTTCCTTCATAGCCAGGTTCTGTTCAGGCTGGATTCATAGGTGCCCCGGCTCCCAAACGAATCAACCCTCACTGTACCCTCTCATCATCCATAAAGTATGGAAGACGGCAGGGGGTGGAGCAGGGTCACGTCTCTTCTCTACAGTCTCATCAAGATAAAAAATATCTTGGAATTATATTTTCATGTGTCCCACCCTTAGAGCAGGGTCACAGATCTACTGTAGGAAACCCATGGCTGGGCTGAGTCAAAGTGGGGCCCGAGGCATGGCAAGGCCTGGGATAAAGGCTCTGAGCTGTGACTTGGGCAGGTACGCAGGCTGTTTTCACAACAGGTCTTCAGTCAGTACCAGTCCCTTGGGTCATGAGTGCCTGGCCCTCACAGAATGTCCCCTGCCCATTTTCTTCATCAAAAAGGGCTTCCGGCTAGAACAGAGTACTTTCCTGGGCCCATCAGCCACCAGCCTGTGTTCACTTCCCATTCTTTGCCTTGGCTTTGATCTCCAAGCAGCCAGAGGTAGACACATAGCCCAAGACACATGACTTTGTTTTTATAGTGGCCACTGGAGCTGAGGTACTGAGGCATGTCAAGAATACCAGGATGGCACTGGGAACTCTTAGAGGGCCCTCTTGCCTTGGGTTTCTGTCTTGGCCAGGACCTAGGGCTGTCCCATTACCCAGCCTGACTCCTGAAAAGGACAGCCTTTAGAAGAAGACCCTGTGCCTGAGGACAGGGAGCTAGTTCAGAAGGGGCTTCATCTGCACCTTGCTTGAGCCGACAGCCATGCTCCCTGCAGACCCCACATGGGAGAGGACTCCGAGGAGGCCCTTGAGGACTGGGAAGTCCTAGAGCAGTCGAGGACAAGGTGGAAGCCAGCATCAGCTGTGGGCAAAGCAGCTTAATGACCCTAGGAAGATGGGGTATGTCACAGCCCTATCCCAGACACCTGGCCTGTCACCCTGATAAGCCCCATCACAGGCCCAGGAAAGCCAAGATACCCCCTTATCTGTACCCAGAGTGGGGACATAAGTGGTTTCTATTTTAACCCCCCATCTGAGATTTCCACATATCACAGGCGCCTGCCTGAGTAGGGCAGAAGCAGGAGGCAGAGGCCAAATATCCTCACTGTTCCCAGGGAGGGGCTGACTGACCCTTTTCTTGGCCAGCTGAGAGGCAGAAGCCTGAGGGATGATGGTCTGTAGCCATCCCTCCTTCCTCCGGTAGCTGGCCAGGCCTGCACCTGTCTCTAGGCCAACAAGGATAGGCACAGGCGGAGATAAGGTTTCTGAGCAGAAATATGAGCAAATACTTGAGGAAAGTATGCCTGCTAGGGTAGCTTGGCAGGGCCAAGCGCAGAAGGCCTGACAGCTGGGCCAGGGGTCAGCGCACAGGCGGTGGCCCTGGCCCTGAAGCTTTTGTGCTAAGTCAATCTAGGTGAACCCTGGTTGGAAAAAGTTGTGTGAGGCCTCAGGTAGGGTCAGCTCTCACTGTGGCACAGCTTCATCTAAAGTGGAGGTCCTCACCATGGTCAGCCCCTCACTCCCCCCCTGGGAAGGGTAGCAGGCACTGGGCCAAAGGCCTGCAGAAATAGGTCTCGGAGTGGTACACTCCACAGCCTGAGTAACCTCAGCACTGAGCTGGGCAGCATCTGGCCTGCCCTGTGGCTCCTGCCCATCTTCCTGGGCCTGGCCTTGTACCTGCCAAGAGGCCCTGGGGTATTCCAGGTGTTGGGGCAGGAGAGGAACTGGAACAAAGGACGCAGAAGGGCTTGCTGGGGTTTTCCTTTTTATGAGATTTTTTTTCTTTGTTTTTGTTTAATATGAAAATTACTTGAAAAGACAAGGGACCAACCCCGCCAGGCAGCTTGGCCGCTGCTGGCCGCACCAATCCTAACATTCCAGGTGTAAGTTACAGAGCTCAAGTTCATCTACAAAAAAAGTAATAAAAATAAAATTTAAAATGGCACCTTCAACAGAACACAACAAACCTTAGAGCCCACCCCGGGTGAGAAGCCCTGTGCAGGGCCCGGGCGTTCCTCATCTCTGCTCCAGCCAGAAAGTAAACACAAAGCTAAAAAAGACTCCTCGGTGTCTTGGAATAAGTTAGACCACACTTCTTCCCCCGCATGTCCACCAGAGGAGCAGTGTCTCTGCATGTGAGGGCGGGACTTGGGGCGCTATGGAAACAGAGGGTGGGGTGGGCAGCAGTCTGGTGGGGGAGGGAGGCCGCTTGGCCTCTGCAGGCCTCACTGGATACTCTGGGGCTGATGGAGGGCCCAGGCAGGCCACACTGGGGGTGGCCGCCTAGTCCTCAATAACAATGGGCTCATCGTTGACTGGTGCAGGCGGGGGTGGCCGCAGCGGCAAGGCCTGGCTCTGGCGCAGGGCAATGGGCTTGTAGGGCCGGCGGGCAGCACGCTTGGTTTCTGAGGACGAGAGCAGCTTGCGGATTTTCCTGTGGGAAGAGGTGAGCCAGTAAGAACCAGAAGGTGGTAGCTGAAGACTCCCATCCCGTCCCCAGGAAAGGCTCCAACCTGGTCTCCTCAGTGGCCATGTAAAATACGTCGTCTGGGGCATCAATCCAGTTCATTCGCCGCCGCTTGACTGGAGGCAGGGAGCCACCACGGATTAGGCGCACTTTGGTGGGGTAGGACTTCCCATTGAGCAGGAGATTCCGACTTGGTCCCTGTAGTGAACAAGAGGTAGGTATGAACACAGGGAGACAGTGCCCTGGCCTCACTTTACAACTCTCAGACCAAGCGCCCAACTTCCTGGGCAGGCCTCAAGGTTCCATAGCAATACACCCCGCCCAGGCAGGGAGCTCCTGGAGGGCTGCTCAGGCCTGAATGTACTGGGCCGAGGCTACCTGTTAGGTCTGGCCAAGACTCCCAGATACTCTCTCCATGGCACTGGTTGGGGAGTAGGGGCTACCTGGGCCACTTCCCCAACACCTGAGGGATGTGAACACGCACAGAGGTACGCCAAGTCACCCACTCTTACCATGTGCCTGGTCTGTCCATGGTTTGCCAGACCTGATGAAAAAGAACACCAAGTGAGGCCAGAGCAGGGAAGCACGTTCAGCACCCACACTGCTTGCCTTAAGATGGAGGTGGGGGATGATCCCTCCTGAGGCCACCCCCTCCAGCCAAAGCCCACACCCAAGTGGCCTGTTCTCAGCTAGCCCAGATGGTCCCATAGCTCTGCTAACCCTAAGAGCCACCTACATCCTGACCAGCAGAAGATGTAGCAGTTTGGCAGTTTGGGCTCCAGGTAGGAGGCCAGAGGTCTCAGATCTGATATTTGCTTCTTTAAAGGTGTGAGACGACTACCCCTTCACCCCGCGCGCCCCCAACTAGGCCAAGACAGGTGAAGTCTAGTCAAGCAACAGCCTGCAGAGCTGTATTACATCATCATCCCTATCCATTCTTGGGGCAGCCATTGTCTGCCGGGGGCTCGCATGCTAAAAGCAGTTACCCTGACTACAATAGCATGCTTGTAGGTTGCAGGTCTAAAAAGGAAATGAGATGTCAACAGGATGAAGCTGAGAGGCAAAATCTAGGCTCTGTCAGCCCACCCCAGCAGGAGTCCCAGCTGGGCCCACCTCAGGAATCATTGCTTCCTGGGTCTGCTGGCATGTGTAAGCATGTGTGCCAAACAGGTCTCTGAATGGCCTGGCTCCAAGCAGAGGACAAGATAGGACTCCTCTACTATGCCTAGCCAGTGCCACTGGACCCCTTGGCAATCTGTCAATCACCAGACACTTCCCATCAGAGACCTCCCTCTTTTATATTTTGAGACAAAGTCTTAACATGTATCTCAGCTACCTGGAACCAGAGATCCTCCTATCTTCGGCCTCCCAAGGGTGGGGATTACAGGGTGGCCCATCTCTTAAGAAGAGCTCTGAAGAGCCTGTCCCAACTCCTCTACTTGCAATTCGACCCTATTCTGGCATCCTGGATCCAGCCTTTCCCCTGCAAGCTCATTTAGCTCTCAGGGGCCCCAATTTCCTGGTTTGCAGCACCCAGGCAGGGATGACCTGTTCATGGCACCTGTTGGGACCCCAACCCGGGGCCCACACAAAGCCCTATCACAAGAGCTACTTACCCAGGTAAGTGCCTGCCAGAGTGATGAGGTGGCAGAGAGAGAAGATACACACTGGAGTTAGAGTGAGCCGCATGCACATGGCAGCTTAAGCCGCAGGGCAGAGCAGCAGGCAGCATGGGGCAGGGGTTAGTGAGTTAAGAACCTAGGGTGCCAGGGGCCAACGCCTTGCCCAGAGTTCCCACCCGCCCTGCTTATGCAAGGCCCACTCCTGAGGCCTACTACAGCAGCACTACAAGGTGGGGCTGCCTCCAGGCAGCCAGCCCATGGCTCCTAGGCTAAATCTAGTCCTGAGACCTGGCTTTACAATTTCAGGACAGCCATTTCTGTTGTGGCTAGACCCTCTGACATGGGAACTGAGCTGCCTAGACCACCTGCAGGGCCAGTGAGTTCCCACCATGTCCTGGTTGGATCCCCATTGCAGAACACACCTCGGTCTGCATGATAGACTGAGAAATTGAGTGGAAGTAAACAGCTCTGTATAAGGCTGGAAGCAAGGTCTGGGAAGGCTATGCCTGGACCCGAGTGAGGTGCAGGTAACAACAGCCAGACAAAAGGGATATGCCTGCCTGGGTGCCTGACAGTTGGCAAGCTTCCAAAACAACCTCGAGGGGGAGTGTCCTGAGGGAATAAGGTATAATTGGATGGTCACTGCCCACTGCTACCTCCTGGGCTTGTCCTGACGGCATCGGAGCCTGAGCAGGCTCATGCTGGCCGGCTGGTGTTTCCTGGCTACCCATAGGTCCAGCCTTAAACACTAACCCCCACACTGACATCACACTTGGTGCTCTCCCTCATGTCCAGAGCAGGCTCGTGCCCTACAGTCCTTACCTCATCAGGAGAACCTGAGCTAATCTTCAGCAGATACGAAGACCATATGTAAGCCCAGCCACCAGCCCATCCTACTGTCCCCATCAAGCAGGGCACACAACAATTGCGGTAGCACTAGCGGCCCTACAAGCAAGGCTGAAGACATGCGAGCAGGCACAGCGACAGCAGTGGGGGCCAGGGCCCTCGTGCAAAGACAGTCCACTCACGGCTCAGGCCGAGGGGGCCGAGGCCAGAGACCCAGGCTCGTGGGCCTTCTACCAAGTTACAAGTCTACAAGAGCATAGGAGTATGGACTGTGGCCTGGGTCTGTGTGGACTGCCCCTGTACGTGCCCCGAACCTCCCAGTCTGCTAGTAGACAGCACACACAGGCATCACAACAGGACTCGGCCACGGCACCCCACCAGCGGCCGCCCCAGGCCTTACCCCTACTGGGCATCAAGAGGCGCTTCTTCATGTTGCCTGGCAGTGCCCAGGGACAGGAGAGAGAGGGAGAGAAAACACCATCAACTAAGATAGCCAGTTGAATAAGGGTCATGTGGAGCTCCAGGGCTAGCCCCACAGCCCTCTGTAGGCCTGACCCCCTTACAGGGCCAGCCCTGCAGCTCCCAACAGACCTGGCTTGACCTCTTCACAGGGCCAGTCCTGCAGCTCGGACTCACCGTCCACCCCATTGTGCTGCTCATAGCTCCTCTTGCCCAAGATGGTGGGGGAGCCATTGTTGATAACGGGGGCTGACTTGGCAGGGGTCAGACTGCTGAGCACACTGGATGAACTCTTCACAGGGTCAGGCTTAGGGGGGCGGGGATGGGTCTCTGTGGAAATGTAAGAGTCAAGGGTGTGATTCAGAAACTGTAGTAATAATATCTTCCCACCCTGAAATCACACTGACTAGGCTGGAAGAAAACAGTCACTATCTACCAGAGCTCACTGAAGCTGGGGAAAAATAGCCAGAGGGCTCCCTAGGATATCTTCAGGACAGCCAAGTAGAGCCCAGCCTGCTGCCTTAGACAGGATAGCTGGGTAAGTGCTAAGAGCTTACAAGATCCAGACACAGCCCATAAACACAGTAGTCCCATCAGACAGCCTCCACATCCAGGCCACCAGGTCTGATGGCAGAAAACTGGCTACTGGCCAGACACTGAGCTGCCTGGCTGGCCTGAGCAAGGACCCGCCCCACAGAAGGTGGGTCCTGGCACTGACCACATCCTCCTATGGAACAAGAGCAAGGCTGGCTGGCCCTGGGGCCCAGGACCCCGGACAGGGAACAAAGCCAAAGACACTTGTGTCTGCAATGAACACACTTAGCTCATGGTTCTGGAATGTCCTTTCTAGAAGGACTGCTACCTCCATGCTGGAGGACTGACTCAAGCCCACTTAAACACTGCAAACAAGTGAACGCAAGTATCTGGTTCAACCTCAGAATGTGGCATTTCTAAATGGCCAGTAGCACTGCCTAGAGATCCCAACAGTGCCCAGACCAACACAAACAAGGAACCATCCCCGCAAGGCTGCTAGCCAGATGAGCACCTTGGCCACCAAGGGCTCACGAAGGCCTGCAATGCTGTCTAATAGTTGGGGAGAGGCCTCTCTGCAGGTGGCAGGTGTCTACCCTGCCTTGGTAGACTTGCAGGTTGGGTTACACCTGACATAAACCCTAGTCAGAAGTCAGGTGCAGTGGTGCACACCTTTAATCCTAATACTTGGGAAACAGAGGCAGGATCTCTGTGAGTTGGAGACCAGCCTGGTCTACAGAGTGAGTTCTAGGACAGCCAGGGCTACACAGAGAAACCCTGTCTCTAACAGGACACAGGGCCACTTACTGGGTATTCCAGTGAGGTTAGAGTCAAAGAGCCTGGGGCTCAGGACCAAGGAGGGACAGGAAGCAGCACTACTGCCTGGGTGTTGCTAAGCCCAGCACAGGGTGACCTCGGCCAAAAGGGTAGTTCTGGTGATCATGCAGTGTTTCCTAGATGGCTGCTAGGATTAGAGTTAGAAGGCCACATCCCACCCCTCCAGCTTACCAAGGTACCGGAGCACAGCTTCCAGGGGCTTCCGCACTACCTGCTTCAGCACCAGTGGGCTCTGGGAAGCTTCAGGCAGCCGTGCTGTGCCTACAGGAGGGTGAGGTTGGGTGAAGGGCTATGTTCCCCAAGAGTCAGGGCCCTTACCATTACCCCAACCTGGACACTGCCTGGATGTGGCTCCTGCCGGCCCCAAGAAAGGGAACAAAGAATGACTCACATTCAGCCTTGATTGCTGCGCTGTTGATGGGCATGTAGGGGTGGCGTGCGGCATGCCATGGGCGTAGGATCTCACGGCACAAGCGCCGGGCAATGCGTGTCAACTTGGTAGTATGCAGGTAGAAGGCCTGCCTTGTCTTCATGGCAAACTTGGGGCTCCCACTGCTCCGGGCTGGGATGCCATGGGGACTCTGTGGAATGGGGCACACCACCCCAACACAGCACCGTGACCGGAGGCCAAGGACCTGAGGCCTACATGCAGCAGGTGATAGGTATGGCATGTCCCACTTACCATGTTATTGCGGTTTGGTCCCGGCCTCTCTCCATCTAACCGGGTTGGCATTTTCAAGCCACCATATTTCTTCCAATATGTCCAACAAGATGCGCAGAGGCGACACTGCATGTTAGGGGGACCCCAAGAATACCACTGGTAAGACTGTGTGGCTACGGACAACAAAGTTGGAAATAGACGGATTCTTAAGCAGAACCAACGGTGCAGAGAGCATCCCACAGTGTCCCCACCGCCACCACAGCCATCCCACCCACTGGCCCAGGGCCAACGTATGTCCACCTCATGTTCCTGAGGAACTCCTCTTCCAAACTACCCCACCACCACTGCCGCCCCATTATGGTGAGTCATTCCAGGTCTGGGCACAGGGGCTTTTAGGGGCCCCATGAGCACCACAGCCACGCAGTGGCATTCCCGTGGCCCCTGCTGCCCAGGGTGGGTGCCAGGTACAGCACTTACTGTAACAGCTCTCGCAGGCCCGGCCGGCCCCGGGGCTCTGGCCTGGTGTCCCTGTGCCATTCACTACACTGGCCTTGACACTGTTGACGCTGATCTGGTTTGGATTTGGCTTGTTACTGATGGAGGAGAAGGATCAGTCACAGGTGCTCTGGGGTGTCTGTATCCCAACAGACATCCCTGTACCCCTCCCTGGTCCCTTGTGTTATGGCTGCCATACCCCATGGCCCAATATGCTGAGCACTAAACCCAGCTTGACTCCTGGGCCAAAAGAAGTTGAAGCCTGATCCCTCCTCCCCAGCTAAGCAAGCTCATCAAGAAGGTGACAGAGGTTCCTTGACTTAGCTCAGGAAGCCGCCTGACCCCAACGAATCCTAAGCGTCCCACACCCACTGCCCACCCACTACCGGCCCCAGGAACAAGAATGGACTTACTAGTTGGGGATATAAACCTGCTTTAACTTGCTCTCTGCTTCAGCTGCTTTCAAACGTTTCTTAAAACAAAACAGAGGGTTAGGAGGTCACCAGGCTGGCCAGGGCAGCTGGGAGACCACAGGGAGGGGACACTATTGTTTCTCCATCACTGGCTCCCTTGGGAAAGACTTGTGAAAATTTTGCATGGCTCTCTCTGGCCAGCCTAGGGCCAGGAAGTAGGGGTGTCAGGCTGGCTAGGGTTCAGGAATGTCCCTTCCTCCCAGTCTCAGAGTCCTCTAGTGACCGTGGCTCTTTCCTCTTTGCTCCAGGCTTAGGGAAGGTATAAACAAATTAATGTGACTATCTGGGGACTGTGGGGGAAGGATGAGGCAGGTGTGGTATGGGGGGTGGGACGGCCCACCTGCTGGACGTATCTGTCGGTGGTCTTCCACATGTAGTAGTATTCAATGATGCTGGTGAGCGATTTCCATGGGAGCTGGGGTGAGAAGGCGACAGACATCATGGGGGGCAGGAACAGGACTACTGCCCAGACAGGCTGGGGACAGCGTGCAGAGGCAGGGGCAGTGCTGGGATGGCAATTCTGGTCCCCCACTAACAGCACAACAAGCCCCCCTCCCCCACTGTGTTAACCACAGGAATGTGTGGCTGACCTTCCCTGAAAACTCACGCTAGAACAATTACCATTATGTCCGAGAACCTGAGCGAGATGACAACAGCGTTGTTGTCCTTACTGAGGATCAGAGACCTTCTTGTCCTGCCCTTCTGCCTCCTACCACAACTGGACTTCTCAGCCTCCAGAACCACAGACTGATGAATTTGTTCTGGATTACCCATTCTCAGGGGCTTTGCTCTAGCAGCAAAAGAGGCTCCAAGACAGGGCAGAGGCTCCCTGTACCGTCCACATCTCGATGCTGCACCTCACCTGGGCTGGAAAGCCATCTTTGCTGCTTCTCTGGCTTAGTTAACTCTACGGCTTCTTCCCCAGTCTTTGTCCTTCCCTTATATGTAGCTGAGTGTTGAAGGGCTGGGGTGATTCTTATCTTTCAGCACACAGCAGTGAGTGGAGCCCCTTAACCCTGCCCTCTTCCCGGGCCACAAGCCAAGCGACTGAAGTTCAGTCCTTCTCACCTCAAGCTACTGTTTAAAAGGACACTTTTAATCTCAAAGGGTTCATAGGTTGTTTTTTGCCAGTGGTGGGAATCAAACCCAGAGTCTTGGCCATGACAGGCAAGCATCTTATCCCTGGGCTATACCCCAAGGCTAGGGCTTCAGTCTTTAAAAGTCTAGCATGATGGTTAGAAATGTCATCTGAGAACTTTGTTTCTTTAGTATTTTATCAGCTTTATCTGCATGAACAATTCCCAAGAGCAGACTCACGAAAGTGTGTCTTGTGGCCTGGGCTACACAAAAGCTGGGTACGTCTGTTCTGTGCAGAATCCTGTTTCTGTATTTGGTTCACTTGAGCCACTGACCAGCAGGCCTTGCTCTCTAGCAGTTATCTGCTGAACTGTGTCTAGAAACATTCAGATTCCACAGGGCTGTCCAACCCACTGTAGCAACCATGTCCAGCCCCCCCCCAAACGCTGCCACCTCTGTTCTAACTGCTGGTTTCTTTCTGTCCCATTCTTCTTCTTCTTTTTTTTTTTTAATTCCAGTTCTTTTTTTTTTTTTTTAATTTAGTCTACAGTGTTCTGCCTACATGCATGCTTGCAGGCCAGAAGAGGGCACCAGATCTCATTACAGATGGCCAGATCTCATTACAGATGGTTGTGAGCCACCATGTGGTTGCTGGGAATTGAACTCAGGACCTCTGGAAGAACAGCCAGTGCTCTTAACCGCTGAGCCAGCTCTCCAGCCCTTTTTTTTTTTTTTTTTTTTTTTTTTAAGATTTATTTCTTTACTACGTATGCAGTATTCTGCCTGCATGTATGCCTGCAGGCCAGAAGAGGGCACCAGATCTCGTTATAGATAGTTGTGAGCCACCATGTGGGTGCTGGGAATTGAACTCAGGACCTTTGGAAGAGCAGCCAGTGCTCTTAACCTCTGAGCCATCTCTCAGGCCTCCCATTCTTCTAACGCTGCTTTTTGTCTAAAAAGGTTGTGCTCACTTTGTTTTTTTAATCCAGTTACACACTCTGTCCAGCAGAGACCGTGGGTTCTGTGGGCCATTGGAGTGACCAGCACCTGGGCTCCCAGGGCTGCTCCTTCAGACCTTCTGTCTACGCCTACGTTAGCACTCTGCATGCTCCTGGCTCTCCCACCCTGGGCTGGGCTTGCTAACTACGTTTGTTTGTTGTTTGTAGCAGTTTCTAAGTGTTTCCCAGGCTGGTCTCAAACTCACAATCCTCCTGCCTCAGCCTCCCGAATGCTGGGATTATAGGCATGTTTCACCATGCTGAGCCTTGTTATTTTGATGGTGCTCCGATGGACAATACAGTCCACTCATGACACATCCTGGCACCTAGTCCCCACCTCCTCCAGGCTGTGGGTAAGGTGGCCCAGCTGCCTGACCTCACACAGACACGCGCCTTCACCAGAGTGTCTGCAGGCTTTCAGTCAAGTTTAATACTATGCAGTCCTTTGGGGACTTAGGGGCTCTGAGGGCTTAGGCCCTCTCATGGTAAAGACCCTAAAGACTTGCTGGAACTGCACACAGGAGGGAGGTCCAGCTTAGTTAAGAACAAAACAAAAACAAGTTCAAGCAGCTGATAAGACTTGAGGATGCCTCCAGGGGAACCTCCTCCACAGCAGTATCCTAGCTCCACAGTGAGGGCCTATGCCTACTCAGTGCTCACTGGTAGCCATACTATGCCTGGACTGAAAGCACAGAGGCCTGGCCATGGGCACAGGCATCTTCCTGGGTGACAGATGGGGCCTGGCTAGCCACTACCCCAACCTCACTTAAGCACTTACAAAATCTTGTTGAATGTCTGTGAAATCTTTCCCATATTTTTCCAGAGCTTCCTCAAAAAGGTTGGCTTCTGATGCTGACCACTCCTCCATCTCATCCCGGCAGAGCACCGGCCCACCCTGAGGCACGAGGGCTGAGATAGCCTTGGAGATGTCGTAGATGTTCTTGTGCAGCGTGTCCATGGCATGGAACTGTAAGACAGCAGGGCTCCCCTGGGTCCAGGCTGTCCCCAGGCCCTAAGGAGTACCTTCCTGAACCGCAATGTGACCCGCCCACTCCTTCAGGTCTCAAGGTGACAATCTAGTGGCTGTCAAGGCCCCTGGGTGGGAACCCCTCCCTAACTCCCTTAGCATATGTTAAACAAATCTAAGGTGTACTAGAAGATGCTGAAGTCCTCGGTTACCTTGCTAGGACCCTCTGTGCCTATGTGGCTGTTGGACCCCAGAAGAAAGCAGGGGAGGTAGCAGTGGCCCACTCACCAGGGTGATGTCTCGGGAGGCTGCTGCGGCACTCATGTGCAGGCTAGGCTGCCGCACGGAGCTGCTGCAATCCAGGGCCCGTGCAAAGGTGCCCACGGAGCTGGGAAGAGGGAGACTCACTAACCATCAGAGCTGACTTGGAGGGATTGCCTCCACCAGGCAAGACAGTGAGAGTCAGGGCCCAGGGGGCACACCACCAAAGGGCTCTGGGGCTCAGCTTCAGAGGAGGCCAGGGAGAAGCTGCAGGAGCATCTTGGTGGCATATGAGTCCCCTTGTGCAAATGAGTCGGGGACAAAGAACTTAGAAAAAGTGCCTCAATGCCGCTTAGGAGAATCTGCCATCTCCAGTGTGTCTGCTGGAGAGCTCTCTATGGGGAGCTGCCTCAGACCTGAGGACCCTAAGCCTCATTGTCTGTGGCAAATGTAGACAGGCCTCCTCCTGGGCCATGCTGGGATTTATCTGGGCTTCAACTGCTCTGTAGGCTCAGCACTGGTTCTGGGGTCCTACCTCCATTCAAGCAGCCTCTAGCCACCCACTGGAACAGCTGGGAGCTTTTAGCTAGGTCCCAGCCTAGCCCTGGCTATGGTGGAGACAGACCTCAGGGCACACAGAACATAAGCCCAGACACACAGGCACACTTGTCACGGGATCCAAAGGGACCCAGGGACATTTGCAGCCCTAAAAGGCTGCATCTATACTCAGGGAAATGTCTGAGCAGGAAACAAGGACAAGACCATGGACTTCATGTTGGATGTACAAATTAAGGCTCCATGTCTCCAAGACCCATCACGGTGCTCCAGGCAACAACCTGCTTGTCCCTGGTTATTGAACTCACCGGGCCACTACAAGGAACTGGTCAATCTGCTTATCCACAAGCGGATTATGGGCTTCCCACACCTTGGTCTCCAGTTTCGACTGATCACGGCCATCCTCCTCACCTATGGGGAACAAGTGTCCCTTAGAACAGCAAAGACTGTGGAAAAAGACTCCAGAGTAGAACCAAAAGTCTGTTTGCTCTCCTTTTCCCCAGGTGACGGGAAGTGCTAGCTTGGAGGGGAGGCAAGCACACATATCCTTACATATAACCTCCAAGGCACACTTGGCTCAGGATTGGCTTGTACATCTTATAAACCCAATACCTGGGGCGGGAATGACCTGGGGAAGGGGAGGTGTTGGGCACTCTGCTCTTTGATTTCTATTACTCTGAGAGTTTGAGGACAATTACTGATGACATAACTGTATACTCATAAAGAACATACAGCAGCACCGAGAGTCTCGAAGAGAACTGTATCATGAGCCAGGTCAGGCCTGACTCTAGGGAGATGCCCCGAGGAGAAATCCCACAATCATCCATTGTCTGCCTCTCCAGCCAAGGGCTACATTCATAATTTAATGAAGGTATCATGCTTCGAAATTTGCATCAGATCCAATCAACTCCCCTTTGGCCCTTGGCATCAATGTACCATGTGGCCATGAACAGCCAGCACTTGAGTCCCTGCAGGGTACTGGGTTCCAAGTCAGGGCACTGAGCAAGTTCTCTAACAAAAGGACTGGACGTCTCCAAGGAGGTATTTCTGACCCTCTTAAAGAGTTACTATCTCTGCCCTAAATCCAGGGCAGGGCGTCTTATGATCAGCCAGTCACAGAGGACGAGGGCCCTGAGTTGGAAGCCCACCACTGCAGAAGACCCGGCAGGGACCACGGTAAGGACTGAGGAGCTTGATCATCAGTTCTCTGGCGGTTTCTATGAACTCCAGCCTATGTAGGCCTGGTACAGTGGCATTTCCCCAGTGCTATGGGTGGGTTTCTGTCTTGGTGTGGACTGTACTCAATCCCTTCACCTGGGGTCACAGAGTGTAACCCTTGGCATTCCAGGGTCCCCAAAACCAAGACACTGTTCACAGTAAATGACTTACAACTGCCTGGAACAGAGAGCAAAGAATGCCAGGGGATCCTAACCCACATTGCTCACTTTGAAATTTCCAACACAGTTAATGGAGGCAGCATGGGGCTGGAGATGGCTCAGCAGTTAAGAGCATGTTTAGAGTATGCTCTTCCAGAGGACCTGAGTTCAATTCCCAGTACCCGTGTCTAGCAGCTCACAAACACCTGTAACTCCAGCTCCAAGGGATCCAACATCTCTGGTCTCGGTGGGCACCCCCAACATGGCATACATACCACATGATTAAAAGTAAATATAATTTTTAAGGAAGACACCATGGGGAAGTAACTGTCTTTGTGTCAAAAGGCTGCAGAGGAGTGTGCTAAGAGAGAAAAGGCCACTGTGGCAGGCGGCTCCCCTGGGGCCCTGAAGCCAAAGCATGGCTCTCTTGGGGATTCTCCTAGCACTCACCAATGAGCCCACAAATGCCTAGGAACATGGATATGCCAGATTCGGAGGAACAGATGCTCCAACTGAGGTCCTCTGACCTTTGAAACCTCTCCTGCTTCTCGGGTCCCCGTGGAACCTAAGTTCATGCGGATTTTATAGGCAAGGCCTCTGTTACTTTCTTCTGACCCTTCCTCTGGGCCAGGCTAAGCAAGCAGATACTGTGGATTCAGCCCAGGAGGCTGGACATGGTTCAGGACTGCCTATATAGAGCCTCAGGGCTGGGGCCATTTGGGGGAAGAAGCTCAAGAGAGGCCAGCACAGGCAGCAGCTGGCTGGCTCTGGCTAAGAGGTTGTGTATGGGCATCAGGATGTGTCAGGGACAGGGTAACAAGCTCAACCATGGGACAGAAGTCAACAAAGGACAGCCTCCCAAACACAGAGCCTTGTACCCAGAGCCAGCCATTTGATGAGTCAGGCTCCGCCCAGTACCCACCCAACTGGGCCTAGTACCTCATTCTGAGATCCAACAAGCACCAGGAAACACAAAGACCAGAAACCAATACAGTAAAGGGCAGGGCATGCAAACTGACATCACCATGTGCCACACTAGGGTCAAGCACTCGAAGGTGCACAGTCCTCGCACACACAGGTTCTATCTGAGGTACTGCAAGAGAATAAACAGCAACAGCCTCAGAGACTGGGTAATCCTTAGAATGCGCTGACAGTCACATGGGGTACGGAGCCTCTGACAGCTATTTGGGGCAGATCTGGGCGCTTTACTGGGGACGAAGGCCAGGATCTGGAGCTCATCAGATCATTCTGCAAGGCTGCAGAAGGAAGATGTGGGATGGACCCGCAAGCCTCAGGTGCTAGGTCAGAGTTGATGGATGTCAATCTGCTCTGGCGGTGGCAAAAAACCTTCCGACCAAAGGTGACAACCCGAGTTTGACCTCTGTGACCCACCACAGTAGGCTAGGACCTGTCCTTGCAGGACGTCCTCTGACCACCCCTACATACAGACTAACAAGTGAATAAATGTAATTCCACACGCATCCCCAAGAGACGAGGTGGTGGTGAGAGGGCTCAGCATGCAAAGGGGCTTGCGTCTCCAGAACCCACATGCTGGAGAGAAGTGACTCCTACAGACTGTTCTCCGACCTGCACACGCACACCAAGGACCTGGGTTCGATCCCTGAGTCTCACATGGTGGGATGAGAAAACAGACTCCAGCAAGTTGTCTTCTGACCTTTATACACACACATGTGCACATACACGTGCGCACACACACACACACACACACACACACACACACACACACACACGCAGGCATGCACGCCCACCCCCATGCATGCACCACACAGAAATGTAAAAACTATAATGAACCAGGTGTGGTGGCTGAAGCAAGAGGGTGACAAGTTCAAGGTCAGTTTGGACTATATAAGTAAGTGAGACCCTGGGATGGGGCTAGGGAGATGGCTCAGTGGTTAACAGCACTGACTGCTCTTCCAGGAAACCTGGGTTCAACTCTCAGAACCCACAGGGTAGCTCACAACCTTTTATAACTCCAGTCACAGGGGATCCAACGCTTTCTTCTGACTGCATGGCACTGCTAAAAAGTGGTGCACCAATATACATGCAAGCAAAATATCCACACACACAAAATATAAATAAATAAATGAAGTAAGGAATGAGGCTAGGGCTGTGGCATGTGGCAGAGCACTTGCCTAGCTGAAATAATATAAAATCAAAGTCATAATGAACTGCTGAAGGGAAATTTGAGTTCAAGCAGCCACAGGGGGTCAACAGGTGGCTCTGGGGTTGAGACTTGCTGCTGGATCCCAGCGTCCACTAGGAAGGAGGCTTTGAAAGCCAAGGTAACCCACGCTGCAGCTGCAGGCACTACCCTCAGCTTCCTGTCTGCCACGGCCCAACCTGAACCTCACCTTCTTTCAGCAAGTCAGTGATGTCAGCCTGGTACCGGTTTCCTACTCGGATCTCCCCTTTGTCAGCCAGGAGGGTCTTCTGCTGTGGGTCGTAGACTAGAGAATAGAAGAAGAAATCCTGAAAAACACCACAAGACAGAGGCGTCAGGTGAGTCCTCTACCTTCAGCTGTTTGCAACAAGCCTGTCCAGTTCTGATGAGGGAGGGGGCACGGTGACCTGCCTGTCCATGACCCCGGAACAGAAGCCCCCACAGCAACAGAAATGAAGTAAGAACTGGGAGGGACCTTATCAAAGTGCTGCAGAAGGTGCTTGTCTGGTCAAGAGTTGATGAGCCATGAGCTTGCCAAGGTCACTGGGCACAGCCCCTCACAAAGCCACAGTCTTTCTGTCTCAGCAACAATTTGAAATTTAACTTGTGAAGGCCGGGCATAGTGGTGCACGCCTTTAATCCCAGCACTTGAGAGGCAGAAGCAGGCAGAGCTGTGAGTTCGAGGTTAGTCTGACTATAAGGAATAGGATTGGGCTTAGAGCCTGAGACAGCAAAAGGTTGAGAAAGGCTGGTTGTATGACTTTCAGCCTGGGTCAGTCGTGAAAAGCTGCAGCCTGCTGTGGTGTTTAGCTGTGCTTGGTGAAACTACATAGTAAGTTCCAGGACAGCCAAGGGCTACACAATAACCTGTCTCCAACACCTTGGGGGTGAGGGGGAGAAGAAATTCAACTTATGAGAGCAACAAAAGACAAGGTGCCTAGGAATAAACCCTCCAACAGGCTGCAGGCAAGCAAGCATGTGAAGCTGCACCCAGCACAGCTAGACACCACAGCAGGCTGCAGCTTTTCATGACTGACCCAGGCTGAGAGTCACACAGCCAGCCTTTCTCAGCCTTTCCCTGTCTCAGGCCGTAAGCCCAATCCTATTCCTTATAGTCAGTATGGCGTTGGTTCTGAGTAGTAGTTTCCTGGGCCTGAGATCAACTCCTTCCCCACAGCCTGGCTCTCAGTGCTCCCTGTGATCTCTAGTCCCAGGCCTGCTGCCCAGCTCTTCGGCTGCTGGTCCTCACCTTACATTCCATCCCATGACTAGCAATCCCTCTGCCTCTTTTTCCAGCTCCTAATCTACTTCCTGCTACCACTCTGAAACTAACTAACTTCTCTCAACTGCCACATTGGGGTGTTAGTACCACATACAGACCTGTCAATGAACGCTGCCTTTCTAAGGGGTGCAGCCCGCCCAGTGGGTAGTAGTGCTGTCCCAGGCCCATCAGTGTTCAGGCTCCACACCGTTTTCTGAATTATAAAAAGCAGGCGGCCTGTTTCATGTTAAGTCTCACTAGCCGGAAGGCCTGGGTGGCCTGACCACACTGGGTATTCCTCTGCTGGCTACTGTCTGTGGTAGGGCCGCTCTTCTCAGAGGGGTCCTTGTTTCTTTTCTTCTCTTTCTTTCTTTTTTGTTTGTTTGTTTTGTTTTGTTTTACGAGACAGGGTTCTCTGTGTAGCCCTGGCTGTCTTGGAACTTACTCTGTAGACCAGGCTGGCCTCGAACTCACAGAGATCCACCTGCCTCTTCCTCCCGAGTGCTGAGATTAAAGGCGTGCGCCACCACTGCCCAACAGGGTCCCTGTTTCTTGAGACTTTGCCTGTGAGGGCTGAGGCCTAGGCAAAGTATGATTCTTAGAGACTATTGGTAGTTACGCCTGGTAAGCTACAGGTATTCAAGGGGAAAAAAAATAGCAGTCTCAGGCACACAGAGGGCAGTGAGTTGCCCAGCCAGAAGAAGCCTGCTTTTTTCATCACTCAGGTATCGCATGTTTCCTAAACATCTAAATGGAAAAACAGCATCAAGAACACATGGGCTTCACCACCTGGACGCAGGCAGCACCTGGAATACTCTAGGCTGTCTGTGTGTCACTCATACTACTGGGGTTACCACTGTGTGTGCCATATTACCACTGGCCTTTGGCTCACAAATGCTTGTGACTCTTCCCATCCTGCAGTCACCCTTCTCCACAGCTGTCAGCAGGGGTCCTTCCAAAGTTCCTCTCTGCCCAAGAGAAACACTCCCAGCATCAACCACAGCCTCTGCCCTGGACTCTTCCACGGCCTCCTCCGCAGGCCCTGCCTGCCTCGAGGACTGCGGTGCACATCTCACGGCTGCTCAGATTCCTCGCCCTGCAGGACTTCAAGCAGTTCTCACCAGACCAACGTGTCCATGGCTGCTCAAACTCGTGGGCCTGAAGGGGCTCATGGAGCAATAGCTGAACCACCATGGCCAGCTATCTCAGGGCTGGGAACAGAGCAGGTTCACAGTGAGCGCTGTATTTAGACGTGACCCCTGCATAAGGGGTGTGGGCTGCGCCCAGGACCTATTCTGCCATCCCAGTACTCAAGCTTCAGTGGTACTGCCTGGGGGTACAGGTAACGGGCCCCTGTCTAGGCTAGCCTGAGCCAGCTGTACATGGGAGCCTCAGGTCACAAGCCTCAAGCTGAGTTAGTAGAGCCCCAGAGGCAAGAGGTTGTGGTGGTGGTAGTGGTGGTGGTGGCGGCAGTGTGAAACCTGCTTCGTACCTGACCTATCAGTGTTCCTTTCAACTGCCAATCCTCCAAGTCACTGACATGCTAGCCATCTAGCCTCAGCAGCCTGACCTTCCCAGTAGCAGTACCCTACAACATCCTCAGGGACTTGCTTCCCCAGAGACGCTAATTTCTCTAGGGAGTGGTATCTAATGGGTACTACCCAACTATGTGCAGAGTGACCCTACATAAGAACTACTTGCCCCAAAGGCAGCAATGCCCACGAAGGCCAGCAGCCCTGAGGTCACTTCAGGCTGTGGACAGAGATGGCCCGTGTAGCCTTCTGTTTTCCATGTGTTATCCACAAAGTTTTTCTGCAAGCACCCAGGTAGGAGACAAGGTGGCTCTTGTCCCTGGAACCCTGGCTAGGAAGGCTCACCAATTCCAACCACTTATTCCCCCAGAGTTGGCACCTCCATACGGGGGTCATCTTGAAGAAATGCCTGTGAACACCTGAAATGACCACCAGGATGCAGACAGACTCCTCTGAGTCCTGGTGACAGGGAACTGTGGGTAGGGAAGGAGCTGCAGTACAGTTAAAAGGGCAGGCGTCATGCCAGGCCAGAAAACAGTAGGATGAGTCTTACCTCACGCTCCAGGTAGGATTTGAGTGACTCAGTCTCATTGAGCAGGGTAACACTGCATTTGCCCCTGGAAGAGAAGAACGGGTGAGAGAAGGAGGGGCAGGTGGCAGGGCACCAGGCGGGGCCTCGAGAACTACCTGATGTGGGTGGCGGGCAGTGACTCCAACTGCCGAGAGAGGAACAGTTCCCGGTGCCTCAGCTGATGCTTCAGTTTCTCAGGCAGGTCCACCATCTCTGGGTTCTCCACCTCTTCCTCCACTTCCCCTAGAGGACAAAGAGGTCCTGTCAGTCGTCCCTGAAGATGGCAACTGAGAACCCTGCCCCCAAGCTAGCTCTCCCTCGTGCAGGGCACCAAGCGCAGGAGGGCCACTTCCCTGCCTGTCACATCTCCTGCCCACTCCAAGGTGGCTCAGGAGCTCTGGGCACCCCCACAGATGCCCTGGAACCCTGGAATATAGGGCTCAACATCGGATGGGAAGAGGAGGACAGTGTTCAGACTGGCCTCAGAAGCAGCAGGCAGAGAGAGGCAGGAAAAACATGGGCACACTACATGTTCAGGACAGGAGGTTTCACCCGCCAGCCAGAGGCCAGACGGCCCCGCACAAGACACAGATGTCCTGCACTAGCAGGACAACCCTGGAGGCCTGGGCCACAGCCAAGGCCGGGCTACAGGCTGAACATAGGGATTCCCAGCCCTCAGCCGGCTGGCAGAGGATGCAGGGATGGGCATGCAGGCAGCCCATCCAGGAGACATCCACTGTGCGTCGCCCGCCCCAGCCCAGGGACACAGACGCGAGGACACCCTCCTTGCAGAGGTCGGCTCTTACCTTCCTCGCCGGTGTCCGCCCCCGGTCCGGCTCTATAGCAGACTGACAGGGCTACATAACAGACAGACAGCGCCCAGATGGCAGGTTAGGGCCAGTGCCAGCGCTTGCTCCCTGCCCAGGGCCCGGACCGAGGAGACATGGGGGCCACAGGCCTCCCAGTAGAGGACGAACACCACCCAGCCAAAGACTACCTGAGCCTCCTGACTGCTCCAACATTCAGGCCGCCCACCCGAGACCCATCCCTCTTGCAACTACTGCCTGAGACCTTCTATGAGTGTGCTCTTGACCACCCCAACCAGAATGTTCACACACATCGCACCATTCGGGGCCTGACTCCTCCCTAGATGGCAGCAAGCACACGAGTCTCCAGAGAAGACCGCCCAGAGAAAGGCGAGAAAACAGCAGGACGGCCGGCGGGGGACACTGGCTACTGGGAGAAACCCAGGCTGTTCCGAACGCCAGGTGGTTTGGCTACTGTTCACTACCCTGCATCAACAAAATACTCCTTTGCCTATCACAGATCCCCGAATTGGGGAGTATGGAATAATGTGCACAATGAAGCCCAGGCTTGCCTAGTGTGTCCAGCAGGGGGACAGCCCTGCCAACACCCACAGCTCCAATAAGCCTGCCAGACATGGCTGCTCTCTGTCGCCCCCATGTGGTGACTGCAGGGCGTTCTGGCACCCTTTTTTGGGAAGGGAATCCCTAGCCTTAGGCATCTTAGATGGAGGCCAGGGCTGGGAGATATGTTCTCAGTATGACTGGGCCCCAGGAGCCTGGGGCATCTCCACTGAGCTATTTTCCTTCTAAACAAGGCAGGCAGGTCTGTTCAGAGCAGCTCCTGCCCAGTGGACAGGAGCTATGCACACCGTCATTTGGAGCCTGAGATGTAGTTACATGAGGCCCAGCCACCAACAACTCAAAGAGGTTAGCTTTTATGCACACCCACTCTGCATTATACAGTACATCTAGGGGACACAGCCACACCCTCACTGGTAGAGGGACCTGTGGGCTGCATCAGTGTCAGGCTCCAGGTACAATCCCCCACGAACCCTGAAAGACACCAAGTGGTTCTAGTGCCCTCACCTCTTCTAGCCCTAGAGCAGAGCCAGACCCTATCATGGCTATATGCACAGCCTCTGGCTCCCGCTCTCCCTAGAGACCTTACAAAGGACAAATCCTGAAGGCAGGTGGGACAGTCCCAACCCATACTCCACACCTCCCCCCTTCCCAGGCCTAGAAGCACTAGCTCTGGACTCCCACGCCACCTCCAGTCTCACTCTGCTAAGGCCTAACCTTGCTCTGGAGGGTACTGGGTAGAGGTCAGGCCACATTTCCCTCTGTGGGCATCTTGCAGGGGTTCCTGTATGGGTGCACCATAAGCTACAGTGTCTGGCCTCCCATCTGAGGGCAATGCTTGGACTAGACACCCTGGCAGCGCACCGGGCCCTCTCTGGGTCTCTAGCTCCTGTGTAATGCCCCCCTACTGTGGAAACAGCGTGTGTGCACTGGCTATAGGGAGCTATGTAATCAGGAGGGAGCCCCAGGGAATGGGGCACTCGGCAGTCACACGACAGGCCAAGAGAAGTCAGCCAGCAGACCCTGGTACCCTTGATGCCTGCCTCCTTGGCTTGATGAAGCTCACAAGAGGCCTGGCCAGAGATGCCCCATGCAGCTTTTCTGGGAGCACAGTGTGGGGGCTCTGTAGATGCTCTCGTTCTGGGAGGCCCTCCACACTGAGGTAATCCTCCTGGGACTGAGTCTTCACACCACACACCCTCCTCCACAGAGACAGTAGCACCTCTGGGGCGACTTAGACAGCAGGAGGTTCGGACTGTACAGTGGTCCTTAAAGCAGGTCATTGCCCTTCCAGCAGACCATCCCCTCAACTGTGGTGGACACAAGATGGCTCCAACTTTACTGCAGACTTGAGACCCACACCTGCAGGTTACAATCATGTCAAACATTCACAGAGCATGAAGCATATGCACCCACAGGCTTTGAGGTCAGAGGTCGAGGGAGCCCAGCTTTGTATCCAAAAGGGTTCCTAAGCACATGGTCTAAGATGAGGGCTGAATTTTCATTTTGGAAGCAAAAACAAAGGGTCACAGTGCTGTGCTAGTGAGTCACCCAGGGCTACCTGCAGGATGATGGGAACTTCACTGCATAACCAACCTTACCTACTCTCAAGTCAGCTCTGGCTCCTTCTTGCTCCTCCCTAACCTAGTCCCTGGGGAGGACAGCTAGTTCTGGACACCCTGCCTCTCACACACTCCTGCTTGAGGTAGGTTTCTAGGGTTCCCACCTGATTGGCTGCCACCACAAGGATATTCTGGCTCCTGCAACCCTACTCTCACCTGTTAGGAGTGGGGATGATGGAGTGTGTGCACAGGTATGTGTGTGCACTGTGCGTGTGCGTTACAAGTGGGTCTTGAGCCCTTCACCCAGCAACGAAAAGTCAGGGATGATACCTATTAAACTCTTACTGGAAAAGTACCCTCCCTGGGCGGACAGCCCAGGCAATTCTGCTCCTCCCCTGCTCAGAGATCGCACCCACAGTGACCAGAGCCTCACAGTTCCCAGGCTCAGGCAGAACGCCTGGGTCAAGCACCCAGGGCTCAGCAGTTACGCAACATTCACATGGCCCTGCTCCAGTCACGATACGGGCCTGTTTCAGTGAGAGGTCAGACCCTAACCATGAGGACCAGGCAAGGTTCCAACAGGGAGGAAAAGTGCCCTTGCACCATACTTATTAGGCTTGGGTTTGAGTTCCCTTGAGCAAGGAGGAAGGTCTTTGTTTCTGAAAAAACTACTGAAAACATAGACATCTTCCAGTGAAATGAAATCAGTCTATCTCAAGGGCCAGACAGTGACCACAGCATCTGCTCTGGGCCAGTACCTTCCTTATCGTCTGCCCTGTGGGTCTGAGCTAGGCACCAGGTATACACCAACATCCCACGCTGGACCATAACTATGGGTATGGGGCAAGAGGCACAAAGAGGGATGTTTCACCCTAGCCCATGGGTAAACAGGACTTAAGAGGGACTATGCACTTGCACAGAGCTATCAAGGTGCCACCAGAATACAGCTAGAGACAGGAAAGGACAAAGCAGGCCAGCAGAATGGCCTCAGTGAGGCCAGGACCCAAGAGTAGGCAGTGAAGGGGGCAGGCATATCACCCCAGGGGAAAGGCTGAGACTCACTTGCATGCTTGTCAGCCAGGGCGATGAGACTGCTGGAAATGTCCCGCCTTCTGTAGAAACACACCACCTTGGCCTCCACATTCCCGTTGGCTGTCTGTAACAGCAAGGCAGAGGTGTCTGAGCAATGGAAGTCCCAAAAGGGGCCTTGAGACAGGACCAAGTCCCCCAACCAGAAACATTCAGAAGAAAAGGACAGATCGCCAATACCTGAGCCCAGGTGTGAGGCCCCGAGGAGTGAGCTGAGGACAGCCAAACCTCTGACACATCAAAGTCAGGTAAATGTGACCGAAAGGGAATGAACGCTAGACACATAGATTGATTTCCCCCACCCAATGACCTGGACCCATGAGGTTCTACATTGCCAGCCAGGGACCCCACCAAGATAGTGGCAGCCCTTTACCAGAAAGCCTAAGGACAGCCCTAACACAGACTGCAGCTACTCTTCTTCCCTTCCAGGTCAGGCTCCGACACTGTCCACCACAGGACTGCCAGCAGTGGAGACCTGGTCACCCGGACCCACATGACCAACAGGAACCACCAAGGTGAGACCTTGAGTCAACTGTGGACCTTGACCTGGGCTCCTGTAACACTCTGCATGTTAGCACTAGCAGAGAATACTATACAACTAGCCAGGATTCACATAAATGCTAAATAATGCAGGGCACATCTTTAATCTCAGAACTTGAGAGGCAGGGGGAGGCAGATCTGTGTGTTGAAGACCAGCCTGGTCTATACAGTGATTCCAGGCAAGTCAGGACTATACATGAGACCCTGCCTAAAAACTAACAATAATAATGTTGCAATGATGCAAGGTTATAACCCTGGCTAGTGTTCCCACCCTGGGTGGAGAATGTATATATTACTAAGTTCTACACAAGGTATCTGTCTCCTCACTCCTGTTTATCCACCCTGTTCACTCACGCACATTGGCATGGTCTGTGGACATCTGCTATACCCAGAGCCTTCATCCAAGAGAACTCTGTCCATCCTTCTATGGCCACTGAGATCTCCCTGGTTGGCTCTTCTAGCTGACAGACCTCACATGGTGAAGCAGTTCATAGTCTGAAGCATCGACACTCATAGTGAGTCCTGCAGCGACAATAGCCCCACCCCAAGACAGCCACTTGGGCCCAGACTTCTACAGGTTCTGACAGTTACTGTGGCCCACAGCTCACTCTGCACCCAGCCCAATACCATCACACATCCCTCAATACAGTATTTTATTTTATTTTATTTATTTTGGTTTTTCAAGACAGGGTTTCTCTGTGTAATAGTCTCAGCTGTCCTGGAACTCACTCTGTAGACCAGGCTGGCCTTGAACTCACAGAAATCCACCTGCCTCTGCCTCCCGGCAGTACAGTATTTTAATGCTGTTCCATGTTTATGCTGTCTTCATTTCTTTTCCTGCTGCTGTGTTAAGTTACTCTGACAGAGTAACTTAAGGGAGAAAAGGACTTAGCCTGGCTCACAGGTCCATGTTACAGTCCACCATGGCAGAGAAGTCACGGCATCAGGAGCTTGAAACAGCTAGTCACATGGTATCCACAGTCAGGAAGCAGAGTGATGTATGCCTGGGGCTGCTCAGCTCCCTTTCTCGGCTTATACTGTCTGGGATCTCAGCCAGGGAATGGTGCTGCCAGAAGTGGGCAGGTCTCCCTACCTCAATTAACATAATCAAGGTAAGACACCCCCCCCAGGTGTGCCCAGAGGGCAGTCTTGCATGTGATTCTAGATTCTGTCAAGCTGACAATACTAATCAGCCATCACATACTCTGATTACATATAACTACA
>CABHPR010119961.1:0-11889 GCA_902168415.1 Peromyscus melanophrys
CCATCATTTCTATACTATATTCCCCCTTTTTCCTAACAGAAAGAAATCCCTGAATCTAATCTTGTTTTCAGCTTTTTTTTGATCATTACCAATAACAATTTCTAACCAACCCACTAAAAGATGGCAAACATCCATAAACCACCAAATGACCAAAAACCACCCACACCACCTCTTCAGAATGTGGGCATCATATCTTTAAAATTAGTTCCTGTGGTGATATTTTAATTGTGCTGAAATGTGATTTTTATTTGTATGTCAATAAATAAAGTGTGCCTGGAGATCAGAGGTCATATCGAGTCGGGAACAGAAGTCAGGCGATGGTAGCCCACACCCTTAATCTGATCACATGGCAGGCAGAGTCTTGATATGTTCAAGGACACAGCCAAGCATAGTGACACAAGCCTTTAATCCCAGTATCAGCCATAGAGACCTGGAGGTCTGTATAGATGGGCAGTGAGGAGGAAGTCATGTGGCTGGACTTAGAGCCAATGGGAAGGCACAACAGGAAAGCAATAAAAGCTCAGGTTAGGCAGGAAGAAGCTCTCTTGTGTGGGAAACTATGGTTTAGTGATAAGCTAAAGTGTAGTTAGTGGCTCTTCGCTAATTCTCTGATCTCTTCGACTATTACTCCTGTATTTGGCTCTGTGTTTCTTATTTACTAAGACTGTCTAGAATTTCGTCTACAAGTTCCTGCTGTCTGGAGGCAATAATATCTTTAGGAGACCCTGAGAAAATTGGGATAATGGTCAAGTTCTGAGAAAGCTATCTGTATTATTTTTCACTTAGTTTCTGTGTGATGGGGAAGTTTACAGTTTACCTGAAATCTTTGCTGGATAGTTTGTGAGGGTAAACCACCTCAGCTAGCAGCTTTGAAGTTGTTCTGGATGCAGAATTTTGAGGAAACTGAAACAGAGGCATTCTGAGAGGCTGGGTCAGCTGGGATAATTTTCTTTATTGGTGTTTGGTCCTTTTTTTCTTTCTGAAAATGCACAGAATTTTAAAGGTAACACATATATCTGCATTAACACAGGTATGAAGTGTGTGGTGTACAGAAGTCAGCAAAAGATGCCTTCTTTGTTCTATGTTTGAGCAAGTAAAAGGTATCTGCCAACTTTATAGGTCCGTTTGGACTGTGTAACCAAACCTCTATCCATGCCACATGAAAGGATGGCATGTAATAATAAGTCATGAGGGTTCTACTTTTGTTTTCTTATTACTCTAGCTAGAACTTTGAGTACTATATTAAGTAAATATGGGGACAGTGGACAGCCTTGTCTTGTTCTTGATTTTAGTGGAATCACTTTGAGGCATTTAATTTGATGTTGGCTGTTGGCTTGCTGTATATTGCTTTTATTATGTTTAGGTATGTTCCTTGTATTTCTGATCTCTCCAAGACCTTTATCATGAAGGGGTGTTGGATTTTATCAGACACTTTTTCAGCATCTAATGAGATGATCATATTTTTTCTTTCAGTTTGTTTATATGGTGTATTACATTGACAGATTTTCATGTGTTGTACCATCTCTGCATCTCTGGAATGAAACCTACTTGATAATATTGAATGATTTTTTTATGTGTTCTTGGTTTTTGTTTGCCAGTATTTTTTTTTTTGAGTATTTTTGCATCAGTGTTCATGAGGGAAATTTGCCTGTAATTCTCTTTCTTTGTTGTATTTTTGAGTGGTTTGGGTATCAGGGTAACTGTAGCCACATAAAAAGAATTTGGCGAATGTAACTGGAAGTTTTCCTATGTCCTGCCTGGCCTGTAGTTGTGACAAATCTCTAACCCACAGTCCCACACACAGCCTTTTAAAAATAATCACACAGAGGCTTATGTTAATTGCAAACTATATGTCCATGGCCTATGACTCAAATTTTTTGCTAGCTTGCTTTTATAAATAAACTCAGCCCATTTCTATTAATCTATATGTTACCACATGTTTGATGGCTTTATCTGTGTGCCACTACATGCTACTCTCTGGATGGTGGGATGACATAACTCCTGCCTCTCCTTTCTCCTTTTACTGTCTCCCTTGGATTTCCCCAACTGGCTCCATCCTGTCCTGCCATAGGCCAAACTGCTTTATTTATCAATCAATCAGAGCAACACATATTCCCAAGGTATATAAAGACACCCCACATCAGGCAATGTTCCTTCTGTTTCTATTGTGTGGAACAATTTGAGGAGTATTGGTATTAGCTCTTCTTTGAAATTCTGGTAGAATTCTGCATAGAAATCATCTGGCCCTGGGCTTATTTTGGTTGAGAGAATTTTAATGATGGTTTCTATTTTCTTAGAGGTTATAGGTCTATTTAAATTGTTTATCTGGTTTTGGTTTACTTTTAATATATGCTACATATCAAGAAAATTGTCAATTTCTTTAAATTTTCTAATTTCATAGAGTAGAGGTTTTTGAAGTATGACTCAATGATTCTCTGTATTTCCTCAGTGTCTGTTGTTATGTCCCTCTTTTTGTTTCTGATTTTGTTAATTTGGATATTCTCTCTCTCTGCCTTTTAGTTAATTTGTATAAGGGTTTGTCTATCTTGTTGATTTTCTTTTCTTTTTTTTTTTTTGGTTTTTCGAGACAGGGTTTCTCTGTGTAGCTTTGCGACTCTCCTGAAACTCACTTGGTAGCCCAGGCTGGCCTCGAACTCACAGAGATCTGCCTGGCTCAGCCTCCTGAGTGCTGGGATTAAAGGCGTGCACCATCACCGCCCGGCCTCTTGTTGATTTTCTTAAAGAACAAACTATTTGTTTCATTGATTCTTTGTTTTGGGGGTTTTGTTGTTTTTCTTCACATATTTTATTGTCTATTGCTGTGGGATGTTCTGTATGACAAATATGTTAATAAATAAAGCACTGATTGGCCGGTAGCCAGACAGGAAGTATAGGCGGGATTAACAGAGAAGAGAATTGAGGGAACAGGAAGGTGAAAGGGAGGAGACTGCCTGGAGCTGCAGCCAGGACAAGGAAGATGTAAAGTACCAGTAAGCCACGAGCCACGTGGCAAAGTAGAGATTAATAGAAATGGGCTAAATATAAGAGTAAGAGCTAGACAATGATAGGCCTGAGCTAATGACCAAGTAGTTTAAATAATGTAAGTGTCTGTGTGTTTATTTTATAAGTGGGTTCTGGGACTGGCGGGACTTGGGAGCTAGCAGGACTTGGGAACTGGAGAGAAATTCTCCAGCAACAGTCTATATTTTCTTTTTAAATAAAATGTATTTATTCTATGTGTTTTCACATTGTGTATCTTGATCCCATACATCCACATCCCTTTGAATTTCTCCTCCACTCCTTCACCCCTCCAAATAAAACAAAATTCAAAAGAAAGAAATGAAAATAAAATGAGAAAAAAAATTTTTTTAAAAAGGGAAGGAATTAAAAATCTTGGATCATTATGGAAGCTGCATTGTGACCCAACAAATCACATTGTATACCCTTTTTCTATACATCTCTACTTGCAAGTGTTCATTGCAAAAAGGAATTGTGATGAGGAGGCATGGCCTAGCCCTATATCACAGCTACCTGAGTGAGACAGGGAGACACATGCAGCCCTGGGGCTGCCCACCCCTGGCTCTGAAGAGAAAACATGGGATCACCTGTTACCTTGCAGCATCAGCTAGAAGGCCACTATTAGAGTGACCAGAGGTATGGTATGGTATCTTATTGGAGAGAGAGAGACAGGCAGAGACAGAGACAGAGAGACAAAGAGAGAGAGAGTGAATGGTTTAGGTCTTGCAGACAGAGGCAAATCTAACAAGATGAGAGGAATGGAATGGGCTAAGATGGTGAGGGAGCTGACCCCTTGGCATGTGGTAAAGCACGCTGTGCACTTTGGGCAGCACAGCCGAGATGGCCCTGTTGAGGAGAACACAGATGAGCCAACTCTGAGGATGGGAGTGTGGGTAATCTAGCCCCACCCCTCATCTGCCACATAGTGACATGGGCTGGAGAAAGATACTCCCCCACCGATCAACACCTGGGCCAGGTGGGAGAGCTGGACTATGATCATAAGAGTGAAAAGGCCATCCCTGACCCTCAACAGCTGCAACATTCAGAGAGCGGCTCTGCTGCTTGCCAGGGCCCAAAAGAGCAAACCCTGTTAGTTTGGAGGTGTAAGTCAGTCCCAAAGTTGTGAGCATGGGTGAGATGTCTCCACTTCTCATCTTTCTTGAGGTAGCATTGGAAGGGGAATGATATCTCCTAAGTCCATCAATGCTGGAGGCAGGTGGGAGAGCAGGCACTGTGGCCATAAGAGTGAGAGTCATCTCTGACCCTTGCCAGCTGCAACATTTGGAAGAGAAGACCCTGCACCTCACCAGGGAAGACAGTTGAGCCAACACTGTTGGGTAGGAGTGGGAGAAACAACCTGAAAACTGTGACCATGAGAGAGCTGTCCCCATTACCTATCTGTCTTGTAGCTTCACGACCAGGGTAAAAGTGTCCCCCCGCCCCCAACGCACACCCATTAATGTCAGAGGTAGGTGGGAGAGATGCCCAACCTTGACTCCTACTAACTGCAACATTCAGGGGAGCAGGCCCTGCACCTCGCCAGGGCAGCACAATAGAGCCAGCTCTGTTAGCATTGGTGTAGGTAAGTCAGCATTGAAACTGTGACCATGGGAGAGCTGTCTCCTTTCCCATCTGGTGGACAAACCCTACAGCTGCCCAGGCCCAGACCCAGGGTTATGACTTGGCCTGCCCCAACATCCACCCCATCTATGATCTGCTGGAGCATGTGAAGGGAACTGAGTGGCAGACCCAAACTTACAGGATCTCCAGAACACAGAGCATCAGTGGGGTATCCAAGAAGAATCCTAGTTGGGGCTCAGTATTGAACCAGGAGTCATACGCAGGCAAGCTCCTATTGATGCCTTTGGGTGCCTTCAGTCCATCTTGGGCACATGGCGTGGGGTAAGTACTTGACTGGAGTTCTGCTGTGGGCTGGGATTAGAATCCCCTGCCCCTGTTCGGCTGTGTTGTATCCATTGATGATTCAGACTCAGTTTGGGCTAGTGATTCCTGCTTGAGGGGGGCCCTTCTGCAGACCTGAATGAGAGTCTTGGGTGAGAGGTGGCACCCTCTGTGTCCATAGCAGATTCAGGCCAGGATTGGGGCAGTGGCTCTTTTGAATGTGCACCTTGCAGACCTGAGAGTCTGGGGGTGGTGTGGGTGGGCTTACCGATTCGTTGTATTGTTCTTTTTGTGTCTATTTTATTATTTTCAGCCCCGAGTTTGATTACTTCCTGCCATTCTCTCCTCTTGATTTGTTCTCTACTTTTTGTTCTAGATCTTTCAGGTGTGCTGCTAAGTCACTGGTGTGAGAATTCTCCAATTTCTTTATGTAATCACTTAGTGCTGTTAACTTTCCTCTTAGCACAGCTTTCTTTGTGTCCCATAGGTTTTGATATGTTGTAAATTCATTTCCATTGAATTGTAGGAAGTCTTTAATTTCTTTCTTTATTTATGACTTAACCTAGAGTTTCTACTGCAGTCAATCTAAAGGTGTAGTTTTGTTTTTATTTGAGGGTTCCACCATTCATGGTATGTGGCACTATATTAAAGAAAAAGGTTTCAGTAAATGAGGAATTATCATAAACCATGATTGCAAATGCAGTTATGGAATCTTGGCCATAAATATGCTCTGAAAAGATACAGGGGTATTATAAACAATACAGGAATTTTCAGTGAAAATGGGCTGCATCCATGTACTCTGGAAACCTGGATTTTAGTCATACCATATAACATCAAATACCTTCTCTTTCCCTCTGCTCTTTTATAATATTTATTCTCTTTTTTCAACTCTGCTTCATATATAAGAAAATAAAAAATTACTGATGAATTACTGGGTTTTATTCTTAACTGTATAGAACATAGAGCATTATTGATTAGGAATGACCTTCATGGGCAGCTAACTAAAGTAACTAAAATGATATATACAAAAGTAATGAATTTGGTATTTGGATGAATATCCTCTAAAGAAGCCTCTAAGCAAAATTGCTCTTAGCATCCCTTAGGCTAAGAATATCAGAAATCAGTTGTTGTTGGCCATTTTACAAAACAAAGCATTAAGCAACCCAGGACATACTAATGTGGGACTGAGAACCAAGGAGAAACTTTTGTTGGCTGTGTGGGTGGCAGAGTGTAAAAGGGCTTGGGTACTAAATAGTCTAAAGTACGAGTTAGCAGAAGCCAGACTCAGCAAAGTGGGTGAGATGAATTGAGTTATACCACTCTGCTACTAATCTCAGTTGTAGATGTTAGCTACCAGGTGAGCATGTGCAGGGGATAGACTGATGGTAAAATGACAAGGCTAGAGTAATTTTATGCCAGGGTGTACTTGTACCACATGGTGATAAAACTATAGCTTTTCATCTGCTTTTAAATCATTCTGCTCACTATCTTGAACTTCCTGACCAGGACAAGCAAACTCACCCTGAGCACCTACAGTAAATTACACATATCTTGCTGACCTCTGAGACTGGTACAGAGAACCTGTTTTTTTCATACAATGTCCTACGAGTGATTATTTTTACCTCTTAGAGGTTGGTTTGTTAGGGGGGACAATTAACTCATCAGCAACTATTAGCAGAGTCTAATGACTGCCAGGATTTTCTGGGAAATTGAAAACCTCTCATTGCCCTTCCCAGAAAGGCCTTCCTCCTGCCAGGAGGCAGTTTAATCATAACCACAAACAATCGAGAATAAGTGGAAGGTCATCATATTCAGTAATATCTCTTCTGTAGGGAACCCAGCTATTTCAGAGGAAATACACAACACAAAGCCTGTTTTCAGCTTCTTAGATTGTGGAAACAAACTCTCCTGTCTCCCCCACTGTAAGAACCAGTTGCTCTCCCATTCTTTCTGTGACCTCTCTCTCTGATGCTAATTGAGGCGGCTCATATTGTGCATCCTCTGAGTGATTGTATAGCCATGCTGCATTACATAATAATACTTATGTACATTTCTTTAAAATAGAGTCTGCATTTGTTCCAGAAATATGTATGTAAGTCTTTCCCTCCTCCGAGACTGCTGTCTCCAAGGCTACTTCAGAAACCTAATGAATTTATCTTTATCCACTTCTCTTGTCAATCCAAACACCACAAAAGTTACCATCAATTTGAACAATAACAATGTCAACAAAAAAGCTTCATCAGATCACAGTAGCCAAGTCTTTTTGAAATTTTCAGTGGTTTCTCAGTACATTTGGGATAATTCTCAATTTCTAACCATAATCTCCACTGTACCTACATTGTACCTTCTTCTTTAAATGCATCTCATGATTCTCTTCCTCTATACTAGTTTGTTCCAACTTTATTTTAAATCCTAGGAAATACAAAATATTTCCTTCTCCATGAATTTATACATCCTCTTTATTACAAATGTCTTTTTGCTAGTTTTTATTTAACTTAGTTCTCTTTATTGTTTAAATCAAGGTGCAATGTCTCTCCTTCAGTAGTGCCTTTCCTGCATCATAAAGATATTTTTTCATTCATTACTTGTGTTCCTTGTGATGCTTACTGCTTCCATAACCCTTTATTGTTTTCTTTTACTTTGTATTTACTTATATATTTATTATAAATTCCATTAGAATGGTATACTTGGCCCTCTTTATTTATGATGATTTCCCACACATACAATGCTACTGTATACACATCAGCATCTAGCATTAGTCTATTTAATGAAAGAATAATTTGAATATTGATTCAGTGGACAAAGACTACACTTGTTCCTAAACCAGTTCCAGTATCTCTCTTCTCTTGTAGATCAGTTTACTAATTGTATTTCTTGAATGCAAAATATCCACTAGGTGTCAAGCAGAGTAGAAGAAAGGAGACATGTACAAGTCAGTTTTGCCATATAGTGTTTAGTAATTATATACTAGTAAATTCAGATTAACTACAAAAGGATTAGAGAGGACTAAGAATAAGTAATGCTAACAAAAGAGATATTGACAGTCTCCCTCTTACAGTAAAAAGAACAATAAAGAATTATAAATTTGGAACCGAAAAGAAATAGCTTTATAACTCAAACTTGGTCATTTAAGACAAAAGACCACAGATATTGGAAGATGAGCGATGTACTACAAATGTGAGGATCAGAGAATAGATTCCTAGAATCTATTTAGAATACAGTCAGGCATGCTAGCTGCCTATCATCTCCACACTCTAGAGACAGAATTAGGGGAGTTCCAGTGCAATGCAGCCAGCCAGACTAGCCTGAATCTCAGTGCTGGGTTCAGATGAAGAGCTTTTTTCCATAAACAAAAATGGAAAGAAATTGAGGAAGAAACTTGATTCAATTGTGGGCAATATCTCTTCTGTAGGGAACTCGGTGATTGCAGAGGAAATTTACAGCACAAAGCCTGCTTGCAAATTTGTGTACTCCGTTGTACCCCCTACACACACATATGCATCCGCACCTCCCCACAAGCAAGCATACATAAACACATATGCAGGCAACAAAGATCACAGATGTTAATGCAAATATGTCCGGGTATGAATAAGATACAGAAAGATGAGTTTCAAATTTTAAATTTAGATGATCACAAAACTTTTTAAGGGAGAGAGAATTACAGTCAGATTTCAATAACTGTATCAACATATATGATTAATAATAATAATAATAATAATAATTATATCCTATATAAGATGTTACAATATGGAATCTAAGTAACTAAATGTGTGAATTAAAGTAATTTAATTACAAATGATTCTTCCAGGTATCCAAGTCTTTGGAATAAAAAGAAGATCATTCATTTCAATGGATCAACACATTAATTTATGACACATTTAAAAATCTTTCTACTCAGCTAACCTCAACATGCAAGTCTCTTCTCTTCTCCGACCTAGAGAATTGGCTCAGTGGTTAAAGTCTTGAATGCTCTTGAAGAAGACTCACTTATGGTTCACAGTATGCACATGGAGTCTAACAGCCGTTTATAATTCTAGTTCCAGAGGATCTGATGCCCTTCCTGCATACACTGCATGCACATGTGTATAGACATACATGCAGTCAGAACACCCATACATATGTAATACAAAAATAAAATTAAATCTTCCCTAGAAAATTCCCCTCATGGACTGGGTATAATGACACATGTCTGCAATCCCTACACACTGTCCCATGAGGAAAAAATGCATCTCAAGGCTAGCCATGGATAGATAATGAGACAGTATATTAAAAATAATTTCCCTCGCAGAGACATTTTGTCTGCAATTGTTTTAGAAGTAGTTATGACTCAAAATACTGCAAAGCAAGAAGAGACATTAACTAATTAAATAACTCATTTGTTTTGGTGAGTTTTTAATTGTTTTGTTTGTTTGGTTGATACAGGTTTTACCTTGTAACTCATGCTGGCATCAAACACTAAGTCCTACTGTTTTAATCACCATCATATTGAAATTGCAGGTATGTATCTCAGACCAACTGTAATGTGTTTCTTTTGGAAAGAAATGACACATCTTTTCAAGAAGCCTCTCCAACAGTTCTTCTCAAATGGATTGAACCAAGAGAATGTTCTTAATCTCCATCAAAGAGATTAAGACTATTGTACTAGATAAACTTTATCATGATTCCTTTCTGAATATGTGACTAAGAATAGCAGTTTCTGGAACACAAAATGATGGTATTTTCAGTGTGGTGGTTCCTGTGGAAGTTGGCAATCAATCTACCTCAAGATCTAGCTACATAATTCTTGTGCACATACCCAAAGAGCCCTTCATCCTAATAGAGAGACAACTGGTCAGCCATGTTCGTTGCTGCTCTGTTCATAATAGCCAGAAATTAGAAACAATCATGATTTCCATCAGTGGATGAATGAATTTTTTAAAAGGTGGTACATTTACACAGGAGGATATTATTCAGCAGTTAAAAAAATGAAATCACAAGAGTTGCAGTTAAATAGATAGAATGAAGGGGGAAAATCACCTGAATGAGGTTACCCAGATGCAGAAAGACAAATATGGTATGTGTTTCCTTATTTGTGAATGTTATGTGTTAAGTCTTTGACAAGCAGGCTACAGTTCATATAAACACATAAGTTAGACAGTGAGTAATGGAATGCAGGGAAGGATGGTTCTCCCTAGGAAGGAGGAAATAGAAAGATAGTTATAGATGAACTGGGCGGGGGGGGGAGTTACTAGGAGGGGGTTTACTGGAATTGGAGAATCAAATGTAGGGGGAGGATAGAAGAGAGCAAATGAGAAGACATGGGGAAGGAGAGCTAAAACTAGGGGCCATTTGAGGGGTTTATTGAAAACCTAATACAGTTCTAAAATACATACATACAGCAAGGGAGTTAGTTCTAAATGAAATCACCAAAAGCAGGGTAGACAGAGCCCCAAGTGAACATTTCTTATCACTAAATGAAATTTTCAGTATTGGGAATGGGTTATTTCTAATTGAGTTTCATTGGAACCTCCATCCCCTCAAAACCGAGGCTATTGTCAAGGGTATTATTTACTTTCCATAAACTGACAACTGACTGAAAATGGAGAAATTAACCTGGTGTCTGTCTAGAGCTTTCACCCTTACAGACTAGTGTTCATGGTACCAGAGTATACTCTGCATACTGCTAAAGGAAAAAGGCACGTACCAATCCAGAATAAACAAAAAACAAACAAACAAAACCTTTCGATCTACAGTGGTGACCTACCTGCAAGATGTTCTGGTGCGATGGTAACCAAAGCTTGTGAGTGCAAACAATCAATATCTGATTTGATGTAAGGCCCACTTGAGGAGATGGAACCCATTCCCAACTATAGTTGAATGGCCAAGAACCTGAGACTAGATATGCCAAGGACTTAGAGGAAAACCAAATACTACTGTTCTGCTAAAGGAACACAGCAATAAAATGACTTCTAACTACATTCTGCTATATTCATAGATCAGTGTCTCACTCACCTATGATCAGATAAGCTTACTCTTGTAGCAAATGGAAGCAAAGACAGAGACCTACATGTAGGCAGACAGTTCTTTCCCACCAACCAGTACTAGAATAACTACATAGAGTCTTAATATTAATTTTAAATGTTTGGTCAATAGCTCAGACTTGTTCCTAGCTAACTCTTACATTTAAATAAACCCATTTTTTTTTTATTTTTGCTTTGCCAAATGGCTTGGTACCTTTTCTCAGTACAGGATGCCCTTCTGGCTTCTCTCTGTCTCTGCTGGCAACTCCTCTAACTCTGTCCTTCTATATCTCAACATCCTTGGTTTGATTGACTCACCTATACTTCCTGCCTGGCTACTGGCCAGTCACCTTTTTATTAAACCAATTCCAGTGGCAAATATTTACAGTATACAAAAGGATTATTCTACAGCACCTATAGCCAAAAAATGTTCAGAGAGTAAGAGACATTGGAACCCAGCCATGAAAGTAAGATACCTTAGAAAATTCAGCCCTAAATTGGATGTTCCCATCAAATCCCTTCTCTCTGGATTAAGGAAACTCTACAGAAGAGGAGCGAGAAAGAGTGTAGGAGCCAGAAGGGATAGAGGATAGCAAGAAAACAAGTTCTTCTAAACATAGCAGGACTGACTGACACATATATAAACTCACAGAGATTGTGGCAGCAAGCACAGATCCTGCAAGGGTCTGCACCAGATGTTATTCTAGAGCTGAAAGGAGTGGACACATGCCCCCATCCCTAAACCCTAAACCATCTCCGATTGATAAGCACTTGCAAATGAAATATTCACTTTTTCCAGCAGAGTCTTGTTGGGTATACAAGCTACTTTTAAGAGCAGGCCCCATGCCTGGCAATAGATGGCCAACACAAAATAAACTGAAGGGTACTTTTGGAGGTTCTTTGGTCTCATAATGCTTTGTAATTGTGTGTGTGTGTGTGTGTGTGTGTGTGTGTGTGTGTGTGTGTGTGT
>CABHPR010119961.1:11899-59116 GCA_902168415.1 Peromyscus melanophrys
TGTGTGTGTGTGTGTGTGTGTGTGTGTGTGTGTGTGTGTGTGTGTGTGTGTTTCTTTTCCTTACAGGTTCTTTGTGTATATTTCATGGTTTCCACTTTTCTGTTTTTATGGTGTGTCTCTGCATCTATATGTGATTCTTGAACTTTTTTTGTCACTTTCCCTTCTGTTCGATTGTTAGTTCTCTTCTGATTCATCATTTTATTTTATTTTATTTTATTATTATTCCTCAAATGCATTGAATTCTAATGAGGGAAAAAAGGATATGGATACTGATTGGAAGTGTGGGAGGAGTGGGAGGAGGAGAAACTGCAATCAGAATATATTGTACAAAAAATCAATCTTAAATAAAAGAAAAAATAGAGAAAGAAAAAATGTTAAAGTAGATATGACTTTTAAATATAACCCCTACTCCTGCTATTACAGAATAGGATCCAGTAAAGAATTAGAGTGAGTTAAGGGATCACATTGGGAATAGTGCTTGGGGAAGCACAGGTATTAAGGATTTATCAGATCATAGTATTACATATACTATCACTTGACTAGAATATGAAGTGTGTGTTAAGAGTAGACTACCATATGTAGTGGCGTGGATAACAAGAATCAAAGACTCTAGGCTGATTGCAATTTATTGATGATAAGAAAATAATTTGCAATGAGGTATAAAACTTTGTCAAATAAAAGACCAGAGTTTGGGATATAGCTGCTTGGTAAAGCACCTGCCTAGCATACACAAAGACATTGATTTGAGTTCTAGCACCAAAAGAAAAGAGGGGAGGTGTGGATGGGAATAAAATTAAAAGGAAAGTAAAACAGAGAAAGCAAGTGCCTATTATGTAATTTTAAAATAATTTATTTGCTAGAATCTAATTCCAAAATCCAAGCACTAAAGCAATTACAACCTTTTCTACTAAATTAATAATTTGACAAACTCTCAAACTCTATCAGAAACACACACACACACACACACACACACACACACACACACACACACACACCGTTAAAAACAATCAGCAAGTTCCCTAAATATGGTGAATATGTAATCATCACACAAAAAATCAGTATCTTTCCATGTACTAACAACATTCAAACAGAAAAGAAAATGAACAAAATAATCCTATTTGTATCAGTATCAGAAAGAGCAATGACTTAACAATAAGTCAGCCTGAGAAATGAATAGCCTATATTGCAAGGCATAAAACATTTCTAACTCAAAGAAATCTATAAATGAATGCTAATGGTTTGATAATAGTAATGCTTAGATTTGTTGAATACTCAGAGATATTAATTTGGCCAAATTGATCGTATATGTGACAAAATTCCTGGTAGAACCCATTTAAAGCAGGAAAGATTTTTTTGGTTCATAGTGTCTTGTGATCAGCCAATCATGGCATGCAAGGTAAGCTGTTGGGAGCTACTTGGTGCTGCATAGCCTCGACTGGCAGAGTGTGCAGCAGAGGCCTCTCATGTTATAATAAGCCATGAAGCAGAGATTCCAGGGAAGAACAAGAAACCAACTACTTTCAAGACCCAAACCTGAGTGATTTATATCTGCTAGCTAGGTCACATGTACAAAAATTTTTGCAATCTTTCAATATAGCACTACCAATAGGAAGCAAGGGCCCAAAACCCGATTCTGATAAGAACATTGGAAATTCAAACATAAACCAAATCTAAAGTTTCAGTGAAATACCTGTCAAAATCACAAAGATGTTCTTTGCAAAAATGGAAAAACCTCCCCAAATTAGCAAGCTCATTGGACCATGAGTGATGGAAATTATCTTTAACGAAACAATTTGGAGAACTCATAAATTTTTAATTCAAAACATACCAGAAAATAATAGTAATCAAGAATTAGGTATGTTTTTATCATTGTAACTAAGTTGAATTACTATACAGCAGAAATGTACAGTCTCTTCAACAAATGCCAATGAGAAACTGTATAAATTCACAAATTGTACTTTATATCACATCATGTCTAAACATTAACTCAAAGTAAATTCAAACTACAAATGTAAAATAGAAAGGGTCTTAGAACAAAATAGGAGCAATCTTTAACACTCTGTATTTGGGAACTGATTTATTAAATATAATACTGTGAACATAGTCTAACATGCTCATGCTAAACAAAACAGTCTGTGCATCATAAAAATTTACAAATGTATTTAAAAGTTATCTCAGAGAAGAGTAGAAACTACTTATATATTTAATAGACAATTAATGTATTGAATATATAAAATCTATTAATGAACAAAAAGCAAATAATAGCAGATGCTTTTAGAAAACTTTTATGCATAGAAAATATAGAAATGGGAGATGAGGAGGTGGAACAGGTGGTATTACTGTTTATGATGCCATCATGATAGTCAGAGTTTGAATTCCCTGAACATTTATAAATTATAGCATGATAGCATATGTCTATAATTTCAGTACTCCTGGAGGAAGATATGAGGCAGAGACAGGAAAAGCTTAAAAGATAATAGGCTAGCTGGCTCACAGAGCAATGAACAGCAGACATTCTCTCCCAAACAAGGTAAGCAGGAACTGATGACTGGAATTGTCTCAGACCTTTAATTGTGTACTGTAACATATGCATGACCACAGACATACAGGCATGCACACACGTACCATGCAGAAGCATACATAAACACACAAAATACTCACTCTCATAGATTTTTTTAAAAAGAAGCTATATAAATAGACAATAAGCACAAGGTAATGCACTGAATATTAGAAATCATTAAGAAAATGCAAATTGAGATCAAAGAAGCTAGTTGAGAGGAGGTTTAAGAGATAGTAGGGAGGGAAGAGTAGTCAGCATGTGTACATGTGTGGGATTGTTCAAAACAAGTTTAATTAATAAAGGGGGTGAAAAAGTTAGCACATTTAAATCTCAAGATGGCTATTATGGAAAAAATAGTGTTAGTGAGGATGAAGAATTAAACACTTATCTTGTTTTTCAGGGAATTTAAAGTGGTTCCGCCATTATAGAAAACAGTAAAAAAGTATCTAAACATTTAAAATATAACTAGAATATGGTCTTACTGCTGGTATCTCTGTATGTATGTTAATGACTTCTGAGCAATATTTTAAAGAAACATTTGTGAATCCAAGCTCATTGTAACATTATTCACTTTAACCAATGGGGAAGAGAAAAATAAATATCAAGCAACAGTTGAATGGAGATAGAAAAATGTGGTATATTGTAGCTGAAGTTTTCCTGGTCCTACCTGGTCCATGGCCAGGACAAATCTCTCCCACTTGAGTCCCCCAAGTAAACACACAGAGACTTATATTACTTAAACTGTTTGGCCTAATGGCTTAGGCTTCTTGCTATCTAGTTCTTCTATCTTAAATTAACCCATTTATAATCTGCATCTTGCCATGTGGCTCGTGGCTTACCGGTACTTTACATCCTGCTCCTCATCGTGGCAGCTATGTCTCTCTGCCCCAGCCTTCCACTTCCCAGACTTCGCCTCTCTCTTTGTCCTGCCTATACTTCCTGCCTAACTACTGGCCAATCAGTGTTTTATTTATCAATCAATCATCCACAGATCTTCCCCTTTTTCTTTTTTTTCTCAAAAAGGAAAGTTTTAACTTTAACATAGTAAAATTACATATAATAAAACAATTATCAAGCAAGAATTACAGTTACAATATCTAGTCTACTTATAATATCTAGTCTATTTGTATTTGGAAAAATTAAAGAAGATATCCTATCTATCCTATATTTGTGAGTCTAAGTTTTCATATCTAACTTATCATATTATCATAACTAAGGAAATTATAACTATGTAGTCTTCAACTACATCAAAGACCTCAGAAGGATATACTATTACCTGAGAAACTGGAGAAGGATGCAAGCAACTTTCGGGAGTCTTGAGTGAGTAGACAGAGACAGCTGGCAGCCTGGACAGTCATCCAAAGTTCCTCTGTAAATTTGGGGCATCTGTCTTCAGCCCACAGGCCTAGAGTCTCTCAGTCACTTCTCTCTGTGTCCTGTAGAATATCTGGCAGTTTCCTCTGTGAAGCAGGAATCTGAAGGACCATTTTGCCAAGCAAAGTTCAGTGGTCACCTTCCTATGGGTCCTGCATGTCCAGTCAATCAAGCAGTCCAGGCAAGAACAGTTTCTTGCCCAAATGGCTAATTTTGCCAAGTAGAAGATAAACTCCATATAGAGTGTCTTCGATGCTCATCCTCCTCTCTGAAGTAAATCTTTGCTGCCAGGAGCAGACATGTCTCACTGTTCAGAAAGTCTAAATTTTTAAAACATTTTAAATGCCATATTCTGTAGGTCTTTGAAGTGTTTGAAGATTACCTACCTAACTGAATTATATCTATGTATACCTAGAAAACTTAACTAACATGTCTACAAGTGTGATTATCATAGATGACTAATTATTAATCTATTTCTTAATTACCATTACAATTTAAATGAGTTACATAAATATAATGCAAATATAATTCCTCAAACGAGAGTAGAAATATATATATATATGTATGTGTATATATATGTATAGTATAACAAAATTAAGTTTAAACTTATATCAATAAACTAAAATCCATAGCAATGTAAAATATTTCTAAACAAGCTGTTACTCTTTAAAAGTAGGTTCATTAATCTACCCTTTCATCCTATCATATCTAAACTATACCTTTTTATTTTTGTACTAGCAAAGGCTAAATCCACCAAGAAATGTAATGTGCAGCTTTCAGACGCCTCATTCCCGCCATACTGCAGGTCAAGCGTGCATGCCAGGAACCTGCCATAGTAGTTCAAACCCACAGGCTTCTGCTAACTTGAGAGAGACAACTAGGAAGCTGTTTTTAGCTCCATTTTAGAATCTTCTTTTTCAGAAAGAAGTGATCATTGAGTGTCAGGCTCCCCTCTAATACTCTTGGAAGTGGAGGTACCCTTAGCCACAGTCTTTAAGGCTATAGATGGCCCTCTTCACCTGACCCCCCCCCCCCCGAGCTGCAATCAAGCTGTTTTAAGCATCCCTTTCTGTGCTTTCTCATCTTCCCACAAAAGGAACCACAAAAATCTCCCCTTTTCAGCCCTTTCCTCTGGATGAGTCATTCCCCCTAGAGCTCCGTTTTCTCTCACCTTCTCGCTTCTACAGAAGCCCTGGTTCAGGCACCAAAGTGTCTCCATTGGCTTAGCCAGGCTAAGCTGGATGCCCATTGAGTTGGGTGATGACACTCTGAACAGCTTGGTCCCTGTTCAGTCATCCCTGAGTCCAGGGGATGCCCATGACTAGAGGCTGCAGCGACTATTTCCCTCACCTCTCATCCATAATAACTCTGCACTCCATACCCTTGCATACCCTCTTGGTTTGCCTCCTAAAAAATCTCAAGCCTTTACACCTGGCACCTGATTTGAAAGGCCCTAAACTTGTTCATCTGTGCAACAAAGTTTGGCCTCATTATCCTTTATATAATTAATCTAAATGGCTACATAATGGCACACTAGATCCGAATATTATACAGGACCTTAACAACTATTGTGAGAGATCGGGGAAATGGAAAGAGACCCTATATGGTAAAGCCTTCTCTTACCTTCACTCCAAGCCTTCCCTCTTTGCCTCCAATTCCCCCACCTAGCTCTTATTAGCTATGAGGTCAGAACAGAATGAATCAATTTCTTTTGATCCAGCTAATGAGCCTCCCCCTTATAGACCAAGGCCAAAGCCCACAGCTCCCTCTCTTCCAGTCCCTTCAGTTTCCCTTTCTCCCTCCTCAGTAACAGGTCATCCACCAGGTGGGCTCTCCCTGGCACCCACTTTCAACTCAACAACAGCCCCTAGTCCTCCTGCTACTCATTCCTGCTCTACCTTGGGATCTCCTGTACCTCCCTGAACTAAACCAGCCCCAGTTCTCCCTTTGCAAGAGGTTGCTGGGGTGGATGGTTTAGTTAGGGTAAATGTCCCCTTCTCACTATCTGAGCTCTCCCAAATAGAAAAAAAGGTTAGGATTCTATACTGCCAATCCTTCCACTTTTATTAAAAAAATCCAGTACATTACCCAGTCCTATGACCTTAACTTTCATGATGTTTATATGATCCTTATCAACAATCTCCTCCCAGAATAGAATAGGTGAGTCTGGGATGAGGCTAAGGTCCATGCAGATGAACTCCATCAAATGGATAATACCTACCCAGTGGGGGCAAGGGCAGTCCCAGACAAGGAGCCTAAATTGGATTACAATACCCCAGGAGACATCCTAGCTAGGAATAGATTTGTTACTTGCCTCCTATCTGGTCTCCACAGTGCTGCTTGTAAGGCAGTGAATTATAAAAAAGTCCATGAGGTCATCCAGGAAAAAAATCAAAATTAATCTCACTTTCTCAACCACCTTACAAAGGCCTTCTCGCAATGTACCAACCTGGATCCTGAGACCTCAGACAGAAAGCATCTCCTTATGAAGCCAACCTTTGGGCAACTCATTATGGTCCTTTCTCCTCACCATCTGTCATACCTTTTAACATAAAAGAGCCTTCAAACATTACCTCCTCAAGTTCTCTCCCTTCACATGGCATTGGTAGAGGACACAACACTGACTTTTCAGACATGTCCACATCTTAACATTTCAAATCTTCTCTCCCAACCAGTCCTGGCATACCCTCCATCACATTCACACATCAAAATCCTAGGAGAGTTATTACCTTATTTTATACATATATAGGAAGGAGCACTACTTCAGGCCACTTACACATGATATACAGATGGCAGCTCTTTCCTATATGAAGGAGTATAAGAAGTAGGACATGCAATCATCTTAGGACCATTAAGACACCATAGTGGTCAAAACACAAGCCCTTCCAGCCTATACCACAAATCAGAAGGCTGAGTTGATAGTTCAAACCTGTCTTGTCAATTAACACAGAGACAACCCCCAAAACTATATACAGACTCCCAGCCTGCCTCTGGTCTCAGAATAATGAGACCTCATCAACCTGTCAAGGTTCATGCCCCACCCTATCAGGTCATTCCTTACCTCTCCTTCTGCTTCTTCCCATTCACTCATATTGCTATCAAACTCTACATTTGGAGATTTAAGTTTCGGGAGATATATGCCCAGCAGTTCAACCAGACCACTCATGTGGTAGGATCTAGAGACTGCTGGAAACATAATGCATATGCAGGAAAACACTCTGCCTGTTATAAAGAATGGAGAATCTTTTACATTCTGATTAAGGACCCAAGGCACCCCAACAGGAAAATGGGAGTCATTGGGAAGCTTTACTATAGCCTCTATCAAACCTACCCACCAGATATGCTCAAAATATAGAGGGCACACATTTTACCCTCTTCAACCTTAGCAATAGATATAGTAGAAGTTGTCCAAGTTCCTCAAAGGCTCTTACATCCTTAACGTCACCCCGTTTTGATCCCACCTCCTTGTCACACCATCTCTTGTTTCAGAACCTAACTACTGCATATCAGCTATTGAATGATGCTCAGGCTGACCATTTTGGAGAATGCTGGTTATATGTCCCCCTAGGGTCAAATGCTCACCCACTATTTGTGGCCCCATCCATTGTCCTATTAGATTCTCTTACCTTACCACTTGTTAATTGCTCCAAGCCAAATGTCATTACTACCCTTTATCTCTCTCAAATTCCTCTCTTTAGCATATAGACTGCTTTAACTCCTCAGGAACACCTTTGTGGGTATTCTGGATTCTGCAGACTACAATAAAACCATTACCCTTGGTACTATCATTCAGCCTATATGTCCAAAAATTCACAATGCCTTTATTCTCTGTGGTACTCAAGTTTATCACTGTTTACCTGCTAGGTGGTCTCGGACTTTTGCCATGGTATTCCTGTTTCCTAACTTAGGGGTGGTACCTGCTGAAGAACCCTTGGCAATTCCCATTGCCCATTCATAACTACAAGGAACGATAAATGAGCCATGCAAGTAACAGCAGGACTGACTACTTCCCTAGCTATTTACCATCAGCTTTCCTCACAATTCATCTAGGATTTCCAACAGGTAGCTCAGACTATCCTTACTCTTCAGGAACAAATAGACTCACTGGCCACTGTAGTAGATTTATTAACAGTTGAAAAGAGGTGGTCTGTGTCTCTTTCTTGGGGAAGAATGTTGCTTTTATGTCAATCAATCAGGGGTAGTGAAAGATAAGATCCAACAACTCAAAATGGATCTTCAAACTCAGAAACATCTTGATACCTCTAGACAGTGGATCAATAGTAGTCAGATATGGAAATGGGTGTTAACCATCTTATCCCCATTTTTCTTCCCTTTTTTAGCCCTACTAATTGCACCCTGCCTCATAAACCTCTTGACTAGATTTCTTCAGCAACATATCCAAAAAATTTCTAACTAAACCAGTTAATATTACAGGATTACCAGTTCCTATCAACAAAGCCAGAGATCTGCAGAACCTGGTTGCATTCTGAGGAAGAAGATCAAGATTGTTCCGAGAACCTTGACATCCCAATTCAGCAGGAAGCAGTCTAACAATAACCTAAACAAAAACCTCAAGCCAGATGTGAGATAGCTCCGGATGAATTGTTGGTTATAGAGGCCCAGTGACCTCCAACACAATGCAGGCTCATATATGTAGTGGGTAGCTGTTCTGTCTATGACCTTGAAGTATAGCACCTAGAGATGCAGCAGGTAATTGGTCCACCTGTCTATGACATTAAAATACATGTCCCTGGGTTGTAGCCTATCAATGACCCTTAAGTCCTGAGATGTACATAGGCATCACGCTCTTCGCTCCTTCATGGGATTTGGATGTGGGACTGATCCAGGTGCCAGGAACAGCATTCTAGAACTTGTGCCAATTCTGTTCTGTACAATGAGTTTTTCTCCTTAATAAATTATTTGCCGTTTAAATAGACTCCATGGATTTCTCACTTTATCTGGCACCCAATGTGGGGCTCAACCCCACAAGCCTGAGATTAAAAGTCTGCATCATCATTGCTAGGGGGCCCAGAACTAGGGCAAGAAAGGAGAAGGGCCCCAAAACCAGGCCAAAATATTAGAAGACTCTCCTAACCAAGGACAAAAAGCAGAGGGGGTCCAGAACTTGGGCGAGAAAGGAGATGGGGTGTATATATACTTTTTTGTTTGCTCATTGCAATAGATTATAAGGCCATATTGGTTTAGACATCATACATTTTGGTTATAATATACAGAGAAATCAAGCTGGATCTTAGGTATAAACTTTCCCCCACCCCTTGTGGCTAATTTTCATAGGATAGGAAGTCACTGTGTGAGTTACTTAGGGAGAAAAGAAATGATAATTTTACTCAGCTGTGAACTCTACATATTTTGATATCAACAGAACATAGCTCTACATGATATTGTGAGCCCAATCAAACACACATGATTAGGGAAGTCAGAGGCTTTGGTAGAGAATTCATCTGCTGTTAGTTAAACTGACATATTATCAAATTGCCTTCTAAATATGGTTGTATACATAAGACAGATATGACTCTCAGACTTAATTGGAAATGTTTCTTTTTGCAGTAAACAGAGGTATATGCAAAACACATAGATACTCAAATTCAGAGAATAAGGGTCAGCTGAGAATATAGCCTTGAAGAAGACATTTAGACCACTCTGTGTACAGCTGAAGGATCACTGGTGAAATGATGATTGAAAGAAATGCAAAAGTCTGAAGACAGGGAGAAGTGCTGTGAAATTCTGTCTTCTGGACATGCCACAAACCTTGCAATCATTAACTTGGTCATAAGTAGTAGTCTTGGCCAAAATAGGTATTGTCAACAATCAGTCACAGGTCAAGGGAGGCTCTTGGGGCCCTACCATTCTCTACTGATCTATTGACTATTTATAGATTCTAGGAGAAGGATGTCATTGTCTTTAGTTGTGTACCCACTGGTAAGTTCACCAGGATCCAGTGGATAGTTCTAAACCCATGATAACAAAAGAAGCCCTGGTTAAACTCAGTGGGTAACAAAATTCAGTCAAAAGACATGAATATAAGAAACATATTTCTATAGAAGTGAAGAGATTGTCAGGTGTGGGAAGGGTGAGAAGAGAAGAATCAGAATGCATTATACACATGTTAAAAATCATCAAATAAGAAAATTAATAAAAATTAGAAATAGGAAATTAAAAAATTGACAAAAACACAAAATTTTCTTTTTCTGGAGAAATTACTGTGGGTAAATAATATATGTCAGTAAGAAGAACTATTGCTTTACAGGAAGTTCAATTGGAAAGGTCCAAAACTTAGATTATCTTTCACAGTAAAATGATGAAACATGAGCTACATGATTCAAGCTGTCCCACATTGCAACATGAATTCAGTCCTGATGATGTCTGGGGGGTGGGCGTCAAACTTGGGACATATGGAGCATTATGGATGACAGTCTTTCTGTGATGCTCAAAATGTGCTAACATATATTTCCAATTGTTCCTTGCTTAGTAGAGATGTTTTTCTCCCCCATATGTCCCAGTGCGTGATCACAACAGCCTACACAACAGGCCTGTCTTTCAAAGTACCAGTAGTTAAAAATGAAAGAGGTAGGATAAGATCAATGAAAGAGTGCTCTCTCTTATTTCTTATGTATGTATAATATGTAAACATGTATATGAGATACATGTATATAAGTTTATGACATATATAATTATATTAATATAGATAGGAAAATATGATAGAGAAAAAGAGAGAGATCTAATTTTTCAGAATTTTTTTCTTCTCTTGACATGACTAGTGTGGAATAACTAAGGATTCCTAAGGGGCAGAAACAAAACAAAAGAGATACAGTATACTAAGCCCAAGAAAGTGTATCATATGAAAAATTCCAAGAGATGTCACCAGTATGAAGGGCAAAGACTTTTAGGAAAAAATGAAATCTAGTAGTTATTTACTGTATATTTTTACTAAGTTCTTTAAAGTATTTGGGCCTTGTTTAATATTTAAAATGAAGAAAGAACCCATTTCCCCACAATAATTATTAAATATGTCGCAGAAATTTCTTGCTATTGTTAGTTGCTTAGAAAGTTTAAGTCCTTTTCATTTATATGGAGAAATGAGAGTAGAAGGTAAAATTAGGAAAAGAAACATTAAATACAATGTCCATATGTGGAATGTTCTTATACATAATCATACATTCCTGTGCTCAAGAAAGGTCTCAGCTTTTAAGTCTTATAACCTTTCCAAAGTAAACACCAATATCATATACCCATGCTGTAGCGAGTTTATAATAAAACATTATGTTAAACAAATAATTTTCTATATCTAAGGCTCATTATCTTTGCCTAAATAGGGGGAAAATAGCTCCCTGAAGAAAGCCAAAAATATTTCAATCAAATTAAAATGTATCCCAAATAGCCCACCTCTAATATCCCAGCATTGAATATGTGCAGTAATTTATATAAATTTTAAAATGAATTTTCATATAATTTTGAATATGCATAGGTATTCTTCACTGCTTGAGTATTAACAAAATACATTATAATATTTTATTTATTATGTATCTTTCATTGAACAAATTAAGTTATTTTATACTTTTAGTGACCAGGTGAAGGAAATAAAATTATTATCCTAATACACAAATAAAGAAATGAGTTCAAACATTGCCTTAAATACATATATTTCTTTGTCATTGAACATGATAACTGGGGAACCCAAAATCTTCATCTCACAGGTTTGATAGGTCAAAACCCATCTCTGTACTACAACAGATGGAATAAACAGGAGGTTACTATGATCTGGTCTCTATATGATGTACATCATACCACTACAGAGAAAATTACTCTCTTTGTTTGTAGAGACAGTGGCAAAGCATATTTTGCAGACTTGTCCTGAAGACCATCCAAGATCCTTGATATAAATGTTGTGGCAGTGGCCTGGGGTAAAGAACACTCAGTAAATAAGATAGTCTTCATATTCTTGAATCATTCTGCAACTTCCAGATTAGTCAATGTCTTGTATAACATGTCTTTTGATGTACTGAAGGCACTGTTAAAATTCCTGATATCAAGAAATTTCTAGAGGTAGTGGAGAACTATGTATCCTAGTCTCAGGCTGACTGTATAGCAAGAAACACACACTATTATAATCTCACCTACATCAGTGACTTATTTGGAGAGTAGGGGTATCTCAGAAACATGGGAAAGAATGTGTTGTCTAGTGATATTTCTCAAAGAGGATTTATAGTAGCTGAAACAAAATCATAGAATGAGAAGCCTTTGGCTTAGGTTTTGTTTCTGGTGATAATTATCTAGTATTAGGGAAAACATTGTATAGCCTTGAACTTTGATTTTCTTGTTTAAAAGAAAGGCATTGATGTAGCATGAATCTTAAAAGTTCTTATTAATAAAATCAAACCTGAGCCGGGTATTGGGGTGAACACTGGAAGGTCAGAGAGACAGAATAAGCCACAGCTACCTCACCTCGCCAGATCCTCAGCTGGTCTTGTTTCCTCAGACTGGATGCCCCGAGCCCTCATCCAGAATGGGTCTCAGCTGAACTGCTGCTAGAAGCCTGAAAGCTTAACCAGCCACATGCTTCTCCAGGCCAAAGGCTTCTCCAGGCCAAAGGCCTCTAGTTTCTGGTCCTCACGCCTTATATACCTTTCTGCTTTCTACCACCACTCCCTGGGATTGAAGGCGTGCTTTCTGGGATTAAAGGTGTGTATCACCACACCTGGCCGTTTCCAATGTGGCCTTGAACTCACAGAGATCCAGAGGGATTTCTGTCTCTGGAATGCTAGGATTAAAGGCGTATGCTACCACTGCCTAACCTCTGTTTCATATTGTGGCTGTTCTGTCTCTGACCCCAGATAAGTTTATTAAGGTACACAATATTTTGGGGAACACAATACCACCACACATTGATACCATCTTTGAAAGATTTCTGCAAGGACCAGTATAAAGGTATGTAGGATAATGAGGTCACAGTGATATGAGGGACATCTATGGGAAGTCCCCATTTGATCTCTCAGTTGTATTTAAGGAGGAACATGCTTTTTCAAACAAACATTTACTGAAAACCAACTACTACAGAGGTACTCTTAGAGATATGAGGCAAAAAGCCATCCGCTTAGCTGTTACTGTGGCTGCACATCCCAATCCCACCTCATGCCTACTCATTAGCTGACAATTGGTCTGTATTTCCTATCATGTTCTCAAGATACCAGCCTTCAATTAGCTGGTCTTATGATACATTTCTGAAAATTCAGACAATAGGATCATAGAAGAGTAGATTTTTCAATTTTAATACCACTCTCAAGATGTTATTTAAGCTCCCTCCACAGCTTTAATTTATCCAAATTTGATAATTTAATTATTTATACTATGAATATATGTTTTATACAAAACATAAAAAATAGGAAACAGAGAAGAAAATGTTTAAAATTTCTCTGTATATCTCTTTTTCAACTCCTTCTCAGGGTAAGTTAATAGCAATCTATCATACCGAAGTCTGAATTTACAGTTTGATATAATTACTGCATTTTAAATTGCTGAGATCTTTTTCACATTCACGCCATCTATATTTAATTATTGATTTTGTTTTGATACAGAGTCTTATGTAGCCCAGGCTTCTTTTAGCTTGAGATGTATCCTAGGAAAATTTTGAACTTTTTATGCCCTTGCCTTTGCCCTTCAGGTACTGTGATTTTATGTAGGAATGAGCCACAATCCTACCTAGTTATATGCTCACATCTTGTGGTATCTTCTCACATATGTGGTATTGTACAATAAAAAAAAGGTAAAGGAATATTTAAGTAGGCCAACAGAATCCTTTTAGTAAGATCTTTTAGTAAACTTCTTTAGGAAGAACACATAAGTGGACTGATGTAGTTCACAGTTCTTTATCAAAAATCACATCATGAAAAATTTTAAGGTACAGAAGTTGGCTTACATTTGCTAGAACCCTATGGATTTCAACAGACTCTAATATGTTCCTGTGATAGAATAAATATGACATGGACAGTTGCTTTAAAACGGTCTATTCTGCTGTCAGTTCACTGTCATGGACTATGACACCCAACTGTGAGATTAAATAAATCTTTTCTTTCCTAAGTGCTTTTTTGTCAGAGTATTTGCTCCTAACACCAAGAAAAGTAACTGAGAAATAGTCTTTAATTCAATAGTTTTTAATTTGACTGCATGGTTGCAATTGCATCGTTTTTTATTGTGACACCTGAAATGATGTGTAAGAGCTGTTACTAGCATCTAATAAGTATACAGTAGTTATCTTGCTAAAGAGTTTATTAAGCACAGTTCATATTCTTAAAAGAAAGAATGATGAAATTCACCAAGGATGCTTTTGGTTAACACTGCAATACTCAAAGATGTCATAGTGCCTTCTGACCAAATAGAGTTTAGGAGCTCTATAACCTTAAAGCATGACACGATAAAGAGAAATCTAGACATCTAATTGGAACTCACTAGAATTATAAGATTTTAGTACCCACTGCAAAATATTGAATCAGAAAATTTAGAATGTGACACAAAAATCTGTTTTAATAAGTCTTCTGTATGAATCTGGTACATGTTCCAATCTAATAGTCATTGTAATAATGATAAGTATGAAGAACTTGACCCCCTATATTTAAGGAGGATTATGATTATCCTATCACCAAGAGTTGCCTTCAAACATTCTGTGAAAGTGAATGGCCTACATTTGGGATTGACGAGCCCTTCCAGAGTACTTTTGATTCTCAGATAGCCTGTGCAGTGGTTAATGTCACTGGACAGTCAGCCTGATCAAATTGGATACATCTTGGCTTGGGCTGAAGCTACTTCCAATCCACTCCCCTGGATGATCTGCAACAGGCACGGTGGCCAAGCTATGGTTGTCGGCAGATGGACCTTTCAAGCACCTATGGCAGATAGCAATGATCTTCCTCTGAAGACCATTCTGCAGGACTCACAGGAGGAAGAACCCCTTCTCCCTCTGTATAGCCATCTTTACCCTCTTTTCCCCTCCTCACCTCAATCTCCACCTTTGCCACCCTGGTCCCCACCACCAAGGCCTTACTCTGCCCCATTGTCTGCACCTACCCCTACCCCACCACCTACTTCTTCACTACCTCTACCTATCTTCTCCCCTACCAAGCTCTTCCCTACCTCCCTTTGTCTTTTCCCCTCCCCACACCCACCAGGCAGTTCCATGTGGCCCTAGGGACTTCTCTGATTTTGGTTTTCGGGAGGCACCTTCTTCAGTCCCCACTCCCTTACTGTCTTTTCCTAATAATAATAGCCTTTATGTCCCTTTCTCCACCATAGATCACTACAACTGGAAGAACCAGATCCCCCCTTTCAGCATTAGCCCCAATTCCTTAATTTTTACAATTGATTCTATCTTTCTTAATCATCTTCCTCTCAGGAGTCATGTAGCCTAATCTCAGATCAGAATATGGCAACCTTTCCAATGGGTTTCCTCAGGGCAAGGTACCTGCAGAAATGGATTCTGACTTGACAAGGACCAGTAGACCATGGGACAAGACAGGAATTTGCAGAATTCCTGCAGCTTGCAGGCTCTTTTATCTCTCATTATATTGGAGATTCTTTGGGTGGTTTTCAGTTTTACTTTGTCAGTCACACATGCAATAGCTGTAATTTTCTCTAGAAATTTTGTTCTTTCTCAAATATTTTCCCCAAAGATACAGCAGGGGGCTAATGCTTATCAAATTGTTTATCTGGAACTAAGTACAACTCCTAATCCTGGGAACCTTGCTAACTCAATAGAGACATTTAGGTATATACAAGAAAATAACACTTGGAACATTAACCATGACTCACAGTTCTGGATGGGAGAATAAGACATGCATACACAAAGTAGGGAAAATGCCTCAGGAATATGCTGTGGGATATTCTGTATGTTAAATGTGTTGCTCTGATTGGTTATTAAATAAAACACTGATTGGCCAGTAGCCAGGCAGGAAGTATAGGCGGGACAAGGAGAGAAGAGAATTCTGGGATGTGGAAGGCTGAGTAAGAGAGACCCTGCCGGCCACCGTGAGTAGAAGCAACATGTTAAGATACTGGTAAGCCACAAGCTATGTGGCAATTTATAGATTAATAGAAATGGGTTAATTTAAGATATAAGAACTAGATAACAAGAAGCCTGCTGTGGCCATATAGTTTGTAAGCAATATAAGTCTCTATGTGTTTACATGGTTGGGTCTGAGCAGCTGCGGGACTGGCAGGTGAGAGAGATTTGTCCTGACCATGGGCCAGGCAGGACCAGGAAAACTCTAGCTACAGGAATGTACATAGTGCCAATTGTTGAGAGTAAGTTCCCTAGACATCAAACACATAGAATCAATGATAGGATCTAATATAATCCAATGGGAAAAAAGGCAATGTAAAAATATGGGATGGAGCTACTGATCGTTACTATACATAGGAGTTTCTATTGGTGGAAGAAATATGGTATAGTGAGATGGGAAAAGACTGCTTTGTCAAAGTCTGTCTTTTACAGAGAGATTGAAACATGGGATCTTCTTGTAGGAAAACTGTATAAAGAAGTATCCTACAGACATGAAAGAATTATTTGGGTTTGAATACTGTTGTCCTAAAAGCATTGTACCCATGTCTACTACTTTTTAACTTTGTTACTGCAAGTAGCTACCAGCTGACATAACTTCTGCAAGAGCAGGAAGTGTCTGGCTTGATATTTAGTTAAGCCTGCAAAAATGCTGAACTCTATGTCTAGAATAAGGTTAGGTATGGGATGTGAAAATGTATTTGGAGAACCATAAAGAGGAACAATGGGGGCTTTTAAAATCATTATAATGAAGCTCTTAAAATATAGTGTATTTCTTAAAAGTTAAAAACAGGAACAAATAATAATGCTGTTCATATACACCTGGCAGAAAAAAAAATTAAACTCTGTTAAAGTATAAATAAAGGTGGATCCAGCTATTTGGAGCCACTTGAGTGCAATTCACCTGGTGGTCAATTCAGGGTGCGCCAATGCCCCTTCCCCATCTCAGGACCTGAACCTGAGCCTAGGCTGGACTCTGGCATCTCCCCATGTGGGACAACTCAGAAGATTCTCCATTCTCTCTTCACTACTAAAGAAAGGGAAGGGATTTTCATGAAAACAACTGAGGCACTCCCCAGAATAGCTCAATGGCTAATGATCAGAGGGTAGAGGTTATTGACCAAGCCCTGCCAAGAAGGAGACCCTAATGGGACTATAACTCATAGAGAGGTAGGAGATCACTCAGTGAATACCATCAGGTTCTGCTACAAGGTATGAAATGGGCAGCTTAGAAGTCCACTAACCTCTCTAAGGTAAGAGATGTGAAACAGGGCCCAGATGAATCACCTTTAATTTAGCTGGAGTGCCTCCTGGATGTCTATTGGTTACATACTCCTATAGGCCCAGAGGACCTGGCAAATCTCAAGGATTAACTTGGGCTTTGCCACTCAATTGTCCCCTGAAATACATAGAAAGATAAAAAAGATGGATGGCTTTGCAGGAACAAATAGGTCAGAACTAATAGAGATAGCCCAGAAAGTGTTTGATGGCAGAGACAGCAAAGAAGACCTTCTGATAAAGAAGATACAGCATTTCATTGTGGCTGCACTACCAGTCCTGACATCTCTCAACTCTGCACATGCACAGCATAACAGAAAGAGGAGACCTTCACAAAAGGACCAATGTACCATCTGCAAAGAAGTGGGTCATTAGGAAACTGAGTGTCCATTCTAGAAATACGTAGGCTAACCCTAACCCAAGCCAATCCTAACTATAAAGGATTAGCAAGGCTGAGGCTCCTTTGAGCTAGGCCTCCAGGAGCCTATGGTGACCTTCACCATAGAGGAAAAACCTGTAAAATTTCTGCTGGGCACAAGGACTACTCATTCAGTATTACAAGAGCCCCTGGGACCCCTTACCAACCAAACAATGGAAGGACAGGGGGCAACAGGGGATGTCAAAGAGTACAAATGGACCACTGACCGGAGTGTTAGTCTAGGACAAGGAACTGTGGCTCATTTTTTTAAATTGTTAATTCTTGATGCACCTACCTTTTACTAGGGCAGGGCACTTGAAGAAGCTTCAGGCAACAATATCATTCTCAGGGGAGTCTCCTAGGTTGGAATTGGGAGGACTTGGTAAGGCTTTGAATATAACCAGTCTAATAAGTAAAGAATATCTGCTTCTCAAACATTCAACCAATTCGCCGGAAGGAAATAGAAAATGTTGCTGATACCATAAAGACCTACAGTTTGAGAAGAGGACAATCCTAATAAAACACATACCACATAGCATAGTGCATTTAACCTCTGGGACAATGCCCATTTGAGTCAAGCAGCATTCCATCAGTTCAGAATCCAGGGAATGGATTAAGATTCACATTAGGCATCTCCTTGAAGCAAGCATACTTATTCCTTGATTTTAGAGCACTACAAGACTTGAAGGGAGTAAACATGAGCATAGAATCTATTTACCCAACTGTTCCAAATCCTTATACATTGCTCAGTTTATTATAACCAAAGCATAAAGTTTACACTATGCTGGACATAAGATGCATTCTTCTCCATCTTTCTGTCAAAATTAAGTCAGCCCATTTTTGCATTTGAGTGGGTTGACCCTGAACTGGGGATATCAGGACAAACTAACCAGGACAAACTTCCTCAAAGGTTTAAAAACTCTCCCACCACTTTCGATGAAGCACTCAACCAGGACTTAAGTCTCTTTGGTAGTAAGTACTCTGAAGTAACCTTGCTTCAATACGTAGATGATTATTTATTACTGGCTGCTAAAGATGAGGAGGACTGCTTGAGAACCACCAGAGACCTTTTAGAAACTCTAGCTTAGTTAGGGTATAGAGTTTCTATTTAAAAAAAAAAGGACAAATTTGCTCACCTCAAGATATTTACTTGAGATATGAGATGAGAAAATGAAAAAACTGTTGTCTTAGACCCACACAGAAGCCATGTTGCAAATCCCAACTCCAACCACCAAGAAACAAGTTAGGTAATTTCTGAATGCTGTCAGATATAGCCATCTTTAGATATTGGGGTTTGGTGAAATTGCCAAACACTTGTACTCTGCTATGGCCAGGAACAACACCTCAATGGAATGGACTGAGGAACATGAACCAGCCTTAGTGTGGGCCCCCCAGAAATAACTCTCCCTGATATCTCCAAGCCCTTTCATCTTTACATCCATGAAAGAAAGGGCATTTCCAAGGGAGTCCTAACCGGGACCCTGGGTCCCTGGAAAAGGCCAATAGCTTTCTAAGAGCCATCACAGCCAATGCAACTCTTGTAAAAGAAACTGTAAAGGTCATGGTGGAACAGATTCTAACTGTAACACTCCACACTCTGTGGAAGCCCTGCTAAAAGATGCCATGAACCAGTGGATGTCTAATGTCCATCTGACCCAGTACCAAGCACTTCTTTTAAATAAGGACAGACTGACTTTTGATAGATACTTGGCCATTAGTTCAGCCACCATGCTGCTGGATGACAACCCTATGGAGCCCATCCCTGACTGCCTGGGGATGCTGAACATAATCCAAGGTAGACAACTTGTCCTGAGAGATGTTCTTTTCACTACCAGAGATGCAGATCTCTATACAAATGGCAGCAACTTCATTCAAGAAGTAGCCAGGTGTGTGGGGATGGTAGTGGTTACAGGTCAGAAGGAGAACATTTGGGTACAAACCTTGCCCAGGATCACATCTTCCCAGAGAGCAGAAATAGTTGCTCTGACACAGACTTTAAGATGAGCTAGAGGAAAAGGGATAAACATCTATGCAGACAGCAAATATGCTATTCCACAACTCATGATCTTGGACAGATATGTACAAAGAGGGGCTTACTTCAGGGGGAAAGGCTATTAAAAATAAATATGAAATTGACCAATTGCTAGAGGTCATCTGGCTACCAACCGAACTAGCCCTTATTCACTGTCCAGGACACCAAAAAGACAAAAGCCCCCAAAGTCAAGGTAACAACCATGCAGATCAAGTTGCCAAGAGGCTGTTCTTGCAGAATCCAAACCACAGACTGTTCTAGAACTATCTGCTCTCCCTGTCGTGACTCTGCCTTGATGAAGATGTTCTTGAGTATGATTCAGAAGAAATCAAGTTACATTATGACTTGGGGCCTCAGGAGAAGTGCAATGGACGGTGGATCTTGCCTGAAGTAAGAATCTGCATGTCAATGGTTTAGGCCCAAACTGGCTAACTGCCTTGTGTCATACTCTTCAGCTGTCACATAAGAAGATCTCAGAACTCATCTCCCCTCAAGTCTGGCTACCTGGACACTGAGAAAAACTTTAGAGCACTTCAGACTGCTGCCTGACCTGTGCCCAGATAAATGTAAAGAAGGGCATTGTAGACGAATTTCTAAACAGTCTCAATAAATAGGAAACACAGAGCTAGATACAGGGGTAATAGATGAAGAGTTCAGAGAAATATAGAATAGCCATGACTAACCTTAGCTTACCACCTTGCCATAGATTCCCAAGAAAGAGCTGCTTCTTGTCTAACCTGTGTTTTTATTGCCTAGCTATTCTGCCTTCTCATTGGCTCTAAGCCCAGCCACATCACTTCCTCATCACTGCCTGTTTATGCAGACCTCCAGGTCTCTATGGTTGGTACTGCGATTAAAGGCATGTGTCACCATGCTTGGCTGTGTCCTTGACCACACAGACTCTGCTTGCCATGTGATGAGATTAAGGGTGTGTGCTACCACTGCCTGACTTCTGTTTATGGCTCACTATGACCTCTGATCTTCAGGAAAAATTTATTTATTAACATACAAATAAAATACCACATTTCAGCAAAAATAAAATATCACATTTTCCCTTTTTATTCTAATAAAAAGAAAAAAGAAAAAAGTTATAATTAATATAAGAAAAACTATATACAATAAGTATAATAACTATATATAATATATACAAGCAATAAATACTTCAATAATGTCTAGTCCATTTGCATTTGACAAACTCAGAGAAAATATTCCTTTATCTATCCTATTTTGGTAAGTCCAAAGTGTACCTGATTCACTTTTTGTCCTAACATATTACTAACAGAGAACTACCTTATAATATCTTTCAAATTTCTACACTTTTCACCTCTTTAGTGAGTTTCTTTTCTGAAATTCTTAACAAGAAAAACTATATCTAATTTCAACTAACTATAACTATAACTATCTAATCTTCAACTAACTATAACTATAACTATAACTATAATCATCTAATGTTCAACTCCCTCAGAGACCCAAGAAGGAAATAATATTACCTAATAAAATAGGAAGAGCAAACAAGTGACTTCCAAAAAAAAATGTGAGTTGACAGAAACAGCCAGCTTCCTAGACAGTCACCCAGGGTTTCTCCACAATGTTGGGGCATAACCTTCAGCCTATAGGCTTAGCGTATCTGACAGACTCATTTGTTAAGTAGGATGTACACAAGGCCTACAGTTCAACCTTACATTTGGTAGGAGTAGTCCATGTACCAGATAAACCTGAATTCCACCAGTGTCCTGTCATGATTCAGGATTTTAAATTCTGGAAAGTGCTGATGTTTTTGGAATTTGGCTGTCCATTCTTCCTGGCTTGTGGGTGGCTTCATCTCTTTTATTAAATCTCAGTCTACCATTGAGTGGTTAGACTCTGTCAACCTAGTTACTCTTACAAGAATAACTGTTTCAGCTACTTTTCCATTGCACACCAGAAGCCATTGGTCCATTGCCTGTTGAGCTGCTATCGAAGAAATGGGCACTGTACCTTTTCTGGATTTCAAAGACCTCTTCAGCAATGGTACCATATTGTCCTGGCCTCAGAGGACACCTGTTGCTTAAGCCACAAGCACACTTGTCTTAGTAAGTATTGGTAGTCCTGTTTTATGTCCTGTCTGTCCATTTTGGACAGCACACTCTCAGCAGTCAATACGAAGGCACTTTGTGCCCAGTGGCTAACTTTTGCCATAATGAAAGTTAACTCCATATGCAGTTTCTTCAATGTCTGTATCTTCTCTGAAGTACTGCCAGGAGCCGACATGTCTCATAGTCATAAAAAATTCTAAGTTATTAAAACATTTTAAATGCCATATTCTGTAGATCTCTGAAAGGTTTGAAGATGAACTGCCTGTCTAAAATATAGCTCTGCTTAGCCTTGAAAACATACCTAATATGACTACAAGTTCTATTGTAATGTCTAACTACTAACTTTCATTTCTTTATATCCTAATAGTTGGTAATAATAACATTCAAGGATTAACAAATTACATTACATTGTTAAATGAACTGTATAAGTACAATATCTTGAACAAGATTAGAAATATACATATAGCATTTTCTAACAACATCAATCTCAATATATATAATCTGTATGCAATATATAAAAATCCAATCCAATGTAAAGTATTTAAAACTAGTAATTGTCTTTTAAATGTGGATTCAATTGTCTACCTTTTTATTTATATCCTCTCTTCTCTTTTCAGAGTAGATTCAATAATCTACCCTCTATTCTATCATTTCTATGTATTTTTCTTTCAAACAAGAACCTTAAATCTAATCTCCTTTGCTTTGCCCTTTTCCTAACCATTAACAATGACAACTTGTAACCAACCCTCCTAAACAATGAAAATTATCCCAGACCCGAAACTCATTGAAAGACCAAAAACGACCTGCCCCACACCACATCTTTGGGAATATGGGCCTCGTGTTCTTAAAATTGCTTCCTGCTGGTTGTGGGTAAAGGCATCATTAGTGGATTCTGAAAAGAAAAATTTTGGGTTAATTGTCAAGTTCTAGGAAAGGTAGCAATATCATTTGTTGTCCAGTCTCTGTAGAATGCCAAAGTTCAGGGCTTATCTCAAGTCCTTGTTCAAGTAATCTGTGAATCTGGATCATCTCAGCTAGCCATTTTGAAATTGTTCTGACCAGTTTCTAGTCCAAAGCTTATCCATGGGTGATGTTTGTCAGCTTAGTGGTATTATTATTGTCCATGTGGAATCATTGTTGTGGAGCCTCATTATCTTTCTGAAGACTTCAAATTCGATGTTAGGCCTGGTTGTTATTCCCTGCAGAAAATTGATAGAGTCTTGAACATAGAAACATATATAGGCAGCTAATTGAAGCCTTTTTTCTAGAATTAGTTAGTAGTCTATATGACCGTTAATATCATAACAAAAGCTTAAAATATATATCTTATAAATTTTGAGATAAAATTCATACTTTAAGAAAAGTTTAAAGAGTCAAAATAGATTCAAAGAATTGAGATTAGTGACAATAGATTAGTCCCTTAATTTTTTTTGTTTTGTTCTGTCCCATATCAGAAGATGGCTTTTTCTTCTGACATGACACAGAGATTTTGCATTTTCCTTTTAACAACATGCTTGGGTTTAAAGAAGGAGAGAGCCATTCTCCAACTCCAAAGCCAGCTTTAATTTTTAATTGAACTGGGACTGCAAGAAGACCATTTGTATTAAGTGTCTTTAGAAAAGGGCAGAAACAAACATTTAGGAAGACATGAAATTTTATAGATGATATACCAATAGGCCTATTTACTCCTTCTCTTGGGACATTTTTTCTAGATGATTTGTCCTTTTTCTTCAGATGTCTCATTTGTTCAGTGTTCTTCAGATTCCTTAGCCTTCATTCTCCTGAAAGACAAAAACAAAAACCTTTCCCCAAGGAGCATACTTTCCTCAGGGAATCATTGTCAAGGTACAATATCAGTGAATTTGGCAAATGGACTGTACTGAAGTCAAGCCAGGACTGTATAACTACAAACATCTGATGGTCTTTGTTGATATCATCACAAGTGGATGGAGGCCTTTCCATCCCGAACAGAAATGGCCCAAGTGGTAGCTAAGAAATTAATAATGAAAATTATTTCAAAATTTGGCCTCTCCATAATCCTGGGGTCTGACAATGACTCAGTCTTCATGGCCAAGTTATCTCAATTGCTCTCTAAGGCACTTAATATAAATTGAAAACGTCATTGTATGCATCATCCTCAGAGCTCAGGAAAGATGGAGAGGATGAATAGAACTTTAAAGAAACTTTTAACTAAATATATCCTTCAAACTGGTGGTAACTCAGTTGACCTCTTGCCTTATTCTCTTCTCGGAGTCTGATGTACCTCCTACCAATAAAAGTTTACCCCATATGAAATAGTCTACATGCAGCCACCTCCCATGGTCCAGCGAGTACATGCGGGACTGTTTTCAGATTGCCCTACTCCAATCTCTTAGTCCTTAAAAGGATTGCAATTAACTTTGGATAAGATTCTCCCACAGGTCCAGCCTGCTGAACCTGTTGGGTACCACTCATCTGATCACCCATTCCAGCCCAGAGATGCTGTATTAGTCTGTGCTTCAAAACTGAGTGGTTTGAACCTAGATGGAAAGGCTCATACATTGTGATTTCTATGCTCCTACTGCTGTTAAAGTCAGTGGAATTTCTGCCTGTATTCATTACTCACACCCCAAGAAGGCATCTGAGCAACTCATGGAAGAGGAGCCCAACCCAAAAAGGTGGAAAGTGAGTGAAAAAGGACCATTAAAATAAAACTTTCTAAAGTTATGTCTAACATAACTTTGTATTTTTCTGTTGAAATTTGCATCATGATTTTCCTACGGCTAACAATTTTGTTGTTTTATTTTGAACCTATGCAAACAGAAACTAAATATGTTTATGTGGGATAGGACATGTTACACATATTTTATACAGCAAATATTTACAATCTGGAAGAAGAATTACAAGAGCTCTTCTTGAAAATTTTGGTGATTCCTTGTATCTATTCTTTCCCACTATACTTGCTGTTACCACAGCCTTTCTGTTACTTGTCTGAGGACTTCTTGTTGGACACAATGAGGTTTCTACAATAGCCTGTCTGATTTCAAAAACTATTAATATTACAACAAAAATATGAGCATAAATTAATCAAAGAACAGGAGAATTGAGGAAAATAGATCTTCTATAGATTACCTGTTAGATAAGGATAATCTTGTTTATCAGCAATTTACTGGAAAGTGCTGTTTTAAAAATCTCTGATTTCTTTCATACTATTGACAACCAAGTTGATAATGTACATAAAGAGATAGACACAATCTCTCAAATAACTTTAGTGTGGTCAATATGGCCAAAATGGTTCTCCTCCTTCATTGGCCTTTTAATATTATTTCTACTAATTATCATAGCAGGTCCAGTGCCCTCCAATGTTTCACTAACTTGATCACCCACCAGATTAAACAATTATAGAATCATTGCTGCTCAACAACACCCTCCTATCAAAGATTTGACAGGGAGACGTAAGTCAAGGGGAAATGAAGTACCTCCTGACTCCACTTTGAAGGCAGGAGCCATTATGCTGTATTTTTAAAAAGAAGTTTCTATTTACTGTGTGTGAGAGTTGAGTTGCTCTCTGTTTCCTGGAACCTGACCTTCCCAACCTACGACCTTGACTTGTTTCTGAGAATAGCCTTACCTTCCCTGACCGTCCCTGCCCCCTGGCTAATCACATGGTAGGTGACCACATGATGATTTTTAAAGATTATTTTGTATTTCTTAATTGCCCCATTGTCTGCCTTTTGTAAAACTATTCATTTTTAACTCCTTAATAGGGACACAAGAGACGGATTTGGGGCTGCTCTATTTAACTCAATTTAGTAGATAATCACTGGCCAGCCTGTGGGTGCACCCCAATAAAAATCAAGCTTGCTTCAAATTTGACTCAAATTGTGATAGTGGTCTTATTCTCTCCATTAGGATTAACGTAAGACCGGCTTGATCTACATAGAATTTCCTAGACCACCCAGAAATACAAAGCAAGACTATGACTCAAAACAATGAATATGATAACAACAAATATTTTAATGAGAAAAATGTACTGATATGTGTTAGTTTTAGGATGATTCATGTAGTTGTATAGATGATGCTTTCACAAGTCAAGTGAGCAGTAGCAATGAAAAAGCTTTGGCAAATGTTGGAGAGAAATACTATGTATGAAGGTAGATTCTGTGTTGAATAAATAGCAATAATTATCATCATTGTCCTCATTTCTTTCTGTTAACTATTGTGTGAAGATTTGTGAAACTTTTAGAAAGAAGAGTAGTATTTGTAGTCATTGATGAAAGATGCACATGCATGGTTGTAAGTCACATAATACAATTATCAGAGAAATAAGAGTCAATGATTAGTTTGTGTGTGAAATGTCATTATTTGAAAGGAACAGAAGTCATCCCCAAAATCAAAGTATGTAACCAGAAAACTAAGCCTCCAGAGGAAGAGCTCAGGACAAGTAGACTGATATGAATAAGAGGGCAACAAGGCTTGTATATGACATGTCTTCATCAATATGTGGAACAGAATCATCAAGGAAGCTTATCCTAATCTCAAATGCACCATGTTCCACTTCAAATCAATAATGCAACACTAAGGTGCTATCTCTTGCTGAACATCTCTTCTGCAGCATGGCAATGATTACCTCTAGAAAACTGTGAGTTACCCTGCACACGCAAACACACACACACACACACACACACACACACACACACACACACACACACACACAAACACTATCACCATGGAAGTTGTTTTCATACTGAAATCTGCTACTAAACTGAATTAAGACTCTAATTTCTAACTTAACAGTGTGTATTGTGTATTTGATAGATGGATGTATATAACACAACGTATTTCCCTATGTAAATGCTTTTCTTGTATTTTTTCCATATCAAAAGAATATTTACAAACTACTTCCCATGACAACCACTTCAGCTGCTTTCCATTATCTACTTTGCAGTTTTTGTTAGGTAGTCCAAAACCAGGGTCCCAGAATCAAACCTTATATCCCATGGTGAATCTTTCTAGTACAGGAAATACAGTGATAGTGAGCTTGCACTATTCTGACACTGTATTTCTGTTAATGAGTTGAGACCCCAGTGTTTGGCTGATGACCAGAGTGAGAGCTTTATTACCCAAAGCAGGGTAGTATTTCCTCCAAGGCAATTGAAACTCTTCGGAAATGTTGAAACCTTTTCCTGAGGCTGAATAATGATAGTTTTAAAATGCTTTCAATTTCCCATGACAAGTTTGGAGAATCTAAAGATGGCAAAGTGAAGGAGATGAATAGATTATTGATCGAACAGGCTTGTAATTCCTTAGTGAATTGGATTTAGTTTCTTCATTGAGACCAGGTCAGTGCCATAAATCTTGTATAAAATCAATGTACCACAGGATGATATGAGCTAGGCTCCTAGACATTTCCTTGGCTATTTTATGTCTAGGTGCATGTTACTTACTCCAACAATAGAGAGTAGAAAGGACTGGGAAATGATTAGAGGAAGCACTTTAACATTGAACATATGGGTAGAGTGCTTTAAGACAGATAAGAAACATAAGCACATGGGGTGGCCTCTGTAATATGTGACCTTAAGGAAGTCTCTTTGCTTTGAGCGTTCCAAATGCTAGAATGTTAATGTTACATCTGAAACAATCTAATGATTTCCCTGCTTCTCACAACTTGTTCTCCAAGCAGTTCAGAACACATGGATGATTGTCCAACTTCATTCACCTGGAGTTTTTCAAATTTTTGTATTAACATTTTTAAGGCCAAAATCTGGGAATAAGCTGGCTAGGATTCACATTATCTCCTCTACTTGATTGTTATGAGCATATGTTCAAGTTATAGGAACTATTTCAACTTTATCTCTTTCTTCTAAAAAGTAGTTTAATTACCTCCTAGTTTATGTCCCATGGGAAAATAAAGTGACTGGCCGATGGTATTCATTCATTTCATAATAACAGTTAATTATCTATCATTTCTGTAGCAGAACATGATTGAAAATGAAACCTCATCATTTTCCCAAGAAATTCCTCAACAAGGACATAGAAGGATTTTATTGTGAATCTTTTATTGTTGATGTGTTAATCTGTAATCCATTACTATTTTGTATTAGTATTCAATTCCTTTTCTATGATTATAGTCAAAATCCTTTGATTGACACACTTCTACTTGAAACCTTAACAATTATTTTCCTTTGGTCTTAGAAATCAGCCAGTGTTTTTTCATAGAACATTTTTGATAAGAGAACATGAAGTGATTGGTTGTACATTTGAAGTTCTAGTTTCTTTCAAAGGCCATGTTTTTTTTTTTTTCTGTTCCTCTTTCCTTACTTAGCTTAATTCTAGCTCCTGAGATAAGATGTTGTTCTCAATTACAGTTAATCTTCCTATGTATTTATCTGATACTTGCCCTGGTGCCTCACCTACACTTTTTCTTTTCTTATTCTCTATTTGCTGTCACCGTTTCCCATAAATGTATACTTCTGTCATGAGCTAGAATTTACTAATAAGTCAAACAGGACAAACTCCTCAAGATGTAGGCCCAAGTTCCATACATGTTCACGACTTTAAAGTATTATGCTGGATTCCATGACCATAGGGAGATTTCTTGGTTAGACAAGAACCAAGTGATGATTCCTGGTCTAATCACTACTATGACTTGAACCCTTATCTAGAACTTGCTATATGATAATCTGCACCAAAGGATGAAGGATGCATGATTTTCTAATACTTTACCATATTTCCACATTTCTTTATTTTCCCTGTTCTCCTTGTACTGAATTTTCTAATACCATAACAGCTCTCATAATAATGCATACTTGGGATATGTTAGGTTTTATCTATTTTTTGTTTTTTGTCTATGGTCAACAAACTTCATGCATTGATACCTTTGGAAATGTAAGCAAGCCACCACAATTAAATGTTCTCTTTATCAGAGTTACCATTATCATGATATCTTCACAGCAATGAAAACTCTAATTAAGACAATTTCTCTGAGCAATTTAGACTCAGGCACCTAGATTTCATATATTATGTAACCGTGTTGTTACTTAGACCCTTGGCACATATTGCTTCCAACCTCCTTAACTGAAACAGATACCCACAGAAGTTAGGAATAAAAACAGGACATGAGACAGTGTGAATTGGTAGCAATTATGAAGTCTTTTTGAAAATACATCCTGGAGTCTGCAACAAGCCCATCATCACAATTATAAAAACCATGAAACCTTAGAAGAGATTACATTCACATATAAACAACACCCATTGCATTGCCTAAAATGCCAACTATGCTGCTGTGAAATTTGTGCAAAAGCCAAGCAAAATTGGGCCACCAGAAGGGGAAGTCAAAAGGTAAAGAGAAAAATGGTATTAAAGGTATGTGAACAGGTGCACTGCAGATACTCATGCTTCTTCTTGGCAATTTCTTGTTGAGATGTCTCATTTGTTTTTTTTTTTACCATATTTATCTCCTTAATTTATTTTGTATGGAAAAATATATCACTGTTTAAAGACTTTTGGAAACTTACTTTGTGTCTGGCAAGTACATAAATGCCACTGTAAGGAAGCAGAAGTCAATTTTACTTGACATTGAAAAAGTGTGAATGAAAAAGAGGAGTAAAGTAAAACGCCATGGTTGGTTAATACCTGATTTTGTCACCATAAAGATGCCACAGTATCACAAAGTGTTCAGACTAAAGGTACAACTTACTTCAAAAAATTTTTTTGAGATATACATATATGAGATTAATAGTAATAATAACAAAATCTTTATTTCCTTGTATGTAATGAATCAATTTGAATATTCTTTGTTAATGTATCAGTAACTGTGTACGCCATCATTCCAAGATGGCATTAGTTTTTCATTACTTGTACAACAAAAGCTCACAAACTTGATATGTTGTAGGAATGACATTTATTATCTTAAAATTCAAGTGCTTAGAAGTATAGTTTAACAGGGATGTGTTCCTTTAATGGGATAATCTGGTCCATGCCCAGGGCAGTTTCTAGAGGATGTCCACATTTGGGGGAAGGGGCAGCTATCAATGTGTATGACTTTCATTCTTAGTACTTGCTATTAGTGCTTTTATGGTTCCTTTATCTTCTACCTTTAAAGATCTTTGTGAATATTAGAGGCCACCTCAGATAAACCAGAATCATTCCTTCATCTCAGTTATTCTTTACTTATTAACATCTATCAAGTCCCCTTTTCATGGAGGACAATTCATTCTTTGATGACAGAGATTAAGATGTGAACATCTCCATATCTGGATATAAAGTATTCTCCATAAAAATCATAGTTAAACAACACTTTTGAACTACCACAGAGTACTTCCAATATAACCCCAGATAGCATCATTTAACTGGAAAGGGAGAGCAAGAAATTATTTCAGCCAAGAATATTTGACACTATGAGTTTGAACAAAAATGTACAATGCGTACATAGTCTCTTGTTTCCTTCTTTTTGAAAGGTAGATAGCAAACTCCGAGCTTCGTCTTCTAGTCACAGAGAAAAAAAAAGATACATAATGAAGAATGCGAACAACAAATGAAAGGTAAGCATGAGAAGTGGAGGAAAAGCTGCATTAGCGTTGTGAGTCAGAACAAGGGGAGAATATGGTAGGATCAAAGTATTCATTTCCCAATGTTTGCAAGGGTGACTGAGGTTTCCATGGCTTGTATCCTTCTCAAAATTGATGCTAAGCATCCTAGAGCCCATCTGAAGTGAGAATTGGTTAGAGACATATGACAACCACTACCAGAAATGTACCCAGTGATTCACACAGCTTCCAGTGGCTGTGCAATGGGAATATGTGCCTTGAAAATGGCTTTTACCTCTTTTGAGAACCCCATCATAAATTTAGAAATATACTGTAGACTTATTTTCTGCAGGAAGGGTATTTTCTGGTCAGTTAAAGATTAGTCATTTTATATCACCTAACCAAAGGGGTGTTCAACAGTAAGATCTTACTGCATATTTGTAGTGTGCCACCAAGATGAAAGACAAAGAGCAGTAGCCTGTTTTGTTTTGGGTGCTTCTAAGACCTCTACCAAAAACAGACAGTGAGGTGCCACATACTTGGCAATCTGATTCTCATTAATTCTCATTAAGAAAGTAAGGTATTTTAGGAGCAACATTGTCCACCATTTCGAAATTCCTTCTGATGTGTGTGTGTGTGTGTGTGTGTGTTTGTAAGGGCAATGTATCATATATATTGTGATATCACACATACATACACACGCACGCGCGCACACGCACACACACACACACACACACACACACACACACACACGCAATGATACACTGGATTAAGGTTATATAAGGTGTGTGTAGATTCAGAGGAGATCAGGAAACTGTGGATAGGGTAATCCAAATTAAGAATTTGTGTTTCTACTGCCAGGGGGCCTCTTATGTAGATCATGCTACACAACTGTCTTGCTATGCAGAGGACCTAGCCCAGTCACATGCAGGCTTTACAACCGTTGATCTGAATTTCGTAAGTTCCTACTAGTTTGGTTTGTTTGTTTCTGTAGGTTTGTTATCCATGTGTCCCTCTTTGGGTCCTCCTTGTTAGCTAGCTTCTCTGGAGCTGTGGGTTGTAGTCTGGTTATTCTTTGTTTTACATCTAGCATCCACTTATGAGTGAGTCCATACCATGTGTGTCCTTCTGAGTCTGGGTTACCTCACTCAAGATGGTATTTTCTAGTTCCAACCATTTGCCTGCAAATTTCATGATGTCATTTTTTTTTCCTGCGGAGTAGTACTCTATTGTGTATCAGAATCCATCCCTGGTGCATGAGTAGGCTTTTATGAGCCCACTACCTGTGGTGGGACCCCTCACACAGCCTAGAGGCTTGGACCTCCCTCTACTACATATACCAGGCTCTGCTGACTCCCCATGGGAGACCTTACCTTTTTATAGGAGGAAATGGAGGGTGGGTTGGGGAGGGAGGCTGGAGGGGAGGGAGGAAGAAAGGGATTTGTGATTGGTATATAAAAAGAATAAAAAAATTTCTTAGTGAAAAAAGAAAAAATAAATAAAATAAACTTTGAATTAAAATAGGAATTTGTGTTTCTAAGTGACAACATTCAGGATAATTCTAATATTAGGCAATTTTGACAAACAGTACTTACACAGTGGTATGGAAGGTAGGGTATTTTTTCATCAAATGTTAGGATTTGAATTAAGGAAATGTTATTTAGTTTTTCGTTAGATGGCATCATCCAATTCTTTAATGTTTCTTTATCTTTATTGATAAATATGTAATTTAAAATTCAATGTTCATATATACTTCTTATGCAATGGAGAAGACACTTGAACAAAGAAAATATGAGCGGCATATGATCCTCTGTACTGAATTTTATTCTATCAGTGTGCTTTGAAATTTTAAAAAGAGTAACTAAACAGATTTACTTTGTATGAGTTATTCAGAAATTTACATGAGAGAAGAAGAAATTGAAAATAAACTAGAAAACATTAACCTTGGGTAGGAAACTATCTGCATTTAGGCAGAAAGGCACCCTTTAACTTATATTTTGATATGTCATGGCCATCCATATAGCTGCTCTTCAGGTATACCACTTTTTCTGTGAGTAGAGTCTGTGGACTGATAGAGTACACTAGAAGTCTAGGGAGGATTATTGTTCTTTTGAACACAAAACTAATTATATATATATATATATATACATATATGCATTTATATACATATATACATATATATATATATGAAATGACTATATGCTGTATCTAAAACAATCACCCTCCTTTGAACAGTTAATTCATTTTATCACATCTCCAACATACTGAATATGTTGTGGTCCAATTCACATTTTGCCATTAGCAGTTTCTCCTCACAGTGTTCATAACCCCCAGTCCCCATCATCTTCCATCAGCATGTGATTTCTAGTTACATGGAACTGACGTGGTTGTTCTTATGCAATTTTAAATGATATGATTTAGGATGAACACTATAATAACACACACACACACATACACACATGCACACACACATACACACACACACACATGCACACACACACACATGCACACACACACACACACACACACACACACACATAAAACCATATATGAGAAATATGAAACAGGCCATGCTCTGTGCTGTGGATGATTGATTGATAAATAAAGCTGATTGGCCAGTAGCCAGGCAGGAAGTATAGGCGGGACAAGGAGAAAGGAGAATCTGGGAAGTGGAAGGCTGAGTCAGAGAGACACTGCCAGCTGCTGCCATGGAAAGCAAGATGTAAGGTACCAGTAAGCCACGAGCCACGTGGCAACTTAGAGACTAGTTATAGTTATAGAGACTAGTTATATCTTAAATTAACCTATAAGATATAGGTTAATTTAAGATATAAGAACAAGATAACAAGAAGCCTGCCACAGCCATACAGTTTATAAGTAATATAAGTCTCTGTGTATTTACTTGGTTGGGTCTAAGTGGCTGAGAGACTGGTGGGTGAGAGAGATTTGTCCTAACCATGGGCCAGGAAGGACTGTAGAAAACTCCAGCTATAAATTCATAGAAGACTAATTATTAATCTGTATTTCTTAATTATCCATTACAATCTAAATGAGTTACATAAACATAATACCTCAAATGAGAGTAGAAATATATATATATATATAGAAATAGAGTACAAATACATACATAATATATATATTAGAACAAAATCAACTCTAAATTTGTATCAATAAACTAAAATCTATACCAATGTAAAGGATTTTAAACAAGTTCCTCTTTAAAAGTAGATTCAGTAATCTACCCTTTTATCCTATCATTATCTATATCAGCTCTGGACATTTTTCACAAGTGAACCCATTTTCTCTTCCCTCCATTTGCAAATGAGGAAAAAGAGATATGATTTCTGCTACCAGACAAACATATCCCTACTACTTCCTTTGATATCCATATTCACAGTAAGTTTTGGTTTTTACTCAGAAGAAAGGCAAATAATAACCTTAAAATTTAAGAAGTGTGTATGTGTGTGTGTGTATGTATGTGTGTGTGTATATATGTGTATGTTACTTAATACATGCAACATTTATGACAAATAACATCATATGTCACATATAAGCTGGCCAATAGTATAGAAATAAGTCTATTTCTTATACACCAGATTTTATAAATGTTCACACAATGTCAGAATCAGTTTTCTAATGTAATCTTAATGAAATCACAGAGATGTCAAGTATTTAATCAATGATTATTAGAAATTAATTATCTGACTAAGTGGGAGGGAAGGGATGGCCAGACTGCAACCCACAACTCCAGAGAGGCTAGCTAACAGGAAAAGACCCTAGGATGGACACATGGATGACCCTGTGAAGGAGAAGTGGATGAGATCTACATGAGTGGACTGGGTGTAGGGGGGTGGCAGAGGGCAGGGAGTAGGGGATGAGAACATAAGGAAATGGTAGGGTCAAGCTAGAACAGGGACAGAGTGGGAGGGCAGGAAGGAAGATACCATGATAGATGAGGACATCATGAGAATAGGAAGAGGCAGGGTGCTGGGGAGGCTCTCAGGAATCCACAAGGTTGATCTCACCTTGGTGGGCTGGCAGTGATCCAGAGGGTGCCTGGACCGGTCTACTCTGGTGACCAGCCTAGCAAATAACCTAGCTGTCATCATAGAGCCTTTGTCCAGTGACAGATGGAAGCAAATACAGAGATCCACGGCCAGGCACCAGGCTGAGTTCCAGGAATCCTATTGATGAGAGAGAGGAGAGATACTGCAGGAGAGGGATGTTGAGATCATGATGGGAGGATGTGCAGAGATGACTGGCCACACTAGTGGAAACCCATGAACTGTGGACTGGTAGCTGTGGAGCCCCCATGGGACTGGACTAGGCCCTCTGGACACGGAAGACGATTGTTTGGGTTGAACTATTTGGGGGGCACCCAGAAGGGGGATCGGGATTTGTCCATGGTGCATGGGCAGGCTTCTGGGAATCCAGTGTCTGTGGTGCGACACCTTGCACAGCCTTGGTGCAGTGAGAAGGGGCTTGGACCTGCCTAGGCTCAGTGTGCTGGGCTCTGCTAACTCCCCATGGGAGACCTAGATTTGGGGGACGTGGGGATGTGGGGTGGCTTGGGAAAGAGGGCTGGGGGTGGGAGGAGGGGGAGGGGGTGTCTGTGGATAGCATGAGGAATGAGTAGAAAACTTCTTAATAAATGAAAAAAACAAAAACACACAAAAAAAGGAAAAAAAAAGAAATTAAGTATCTGAAGGTGTATAGTTTGGTCTTTTGGATTATGGAAATTCTTTTGTATTTTAAATTATATGTTATCCAGCTGAGGAGGCCAATAAATGAAGAACTAGTTATACATCCTATATTTCATACAAAAGACAATGAAAGAAATCATCTAACAAATAATACCTGGAGACACTGCAAATAACAGAGAAAGGCCAGAGATTTAAAAAACTAAAAACAGAGAAAAGGTAAGGATGATAAACTAACTGATGGAGACAAGGATACAAATAGAAAGGGAGGTATATATTATTTCTAAAAAGAAAATCAACTATGAGTGGGAAAGATTCTCCTCACATCAACACTGGAGTTATGTAGGCTGAACTTTCCTTTTTCTGAATCAAGTTTCCTTGATTACAATTTGACAGTAATACAAGATGGGTAATTACATTCCCATCCAAGAAGGATAATACAGGGATGAAAAGCTACAGAGGCCAAACAAAGAATAAAAAGGAGATGATCCGATTATCCTGGCAAAAATATGTTCCTGTGAAAACTGTGAAGAGAAATTCAGAAAGGCAGACACATAGACAAAATGTTATCAAAGCCTGTTCTGACCTAAAGAATGATGTATTGGCTGAAGGGGAGCTTATTAAATAATTGTTTATTGAGTTAAGGGGAACTTTGTAGAAAATAAAATAAACATGTGCTCGATGTTGAAAATGCTACTGGGAATAGCTTTAAGCAATGTATATTAAAATACAGCAAGGCCTAATACTTTGTTGTTGTATTCAAACCTTTTTATTTTTTATTTTTTGAGACCATTTCTTAATAAACTTCTTAGGTCGGCCTGAGCATGCTTTGTAGCCCAGGCAGACCTCACTTGAACTTGTGATCCTCTAGAGTAGCTAAGAAATTAGGTCTGAGTCACCAGACCTGGCTGCATCTTTTTTTTTTCTTCTGTGATAACAACAGTAGTGTTAGGGTGATAGAAATGAATACGATTTTAATGTTGAATGTATTTTTGTTGTATTCACGTTTAGAGAGAGAGGAATAAAAGAAAGTACTATCGATATATTATTTTTCTCCATAGAAAATAGATTTGTTTCACATAACTTACTCAGAGTATGGTTTCCTCTCTCCCTGCTCCAAAAACTGGACATCAAGGAACCAAATTGCCCAATTAAAATGGGGTAGAGACCTAAGCAGAGAATTCTCAAAAGAGGAAACTCAAATGATTGAGAAGCACATAAAAAAAAATGTTCAACATCTTTATTCATCAGGGAAATGCAAATGAAAACTACTTTGAGATTTCATCTTATACCAGACATAAGGGACCAGATCAATAAAACAAATGACAGCACATTCTGGCAAGGACATGGAGTAAGAAAAACACTCAAAACACTTATCGAATGCTGTGGGAGTGCAGTCTTGCACAGAAATCAGAGTGGTAGTTCCTCAGAAAGCTGTGAATCAATCCACCTTACGATCCAGCTATACCATTGGGCGTATACCCAAAGGATGCTTCTTCCTATTCGAGAGACATGTGCTAAACCATGATTATCATGCATTATTCATAATAAGAAAAACCTTTGAAACAACCTATATGTCTGTCAATGGATGAATGAATAAAGAAGAGGTGATATCTTTACATAGTAAGATATCACGCAGCCATTAAAAGAAAAATGAAATTTGCAGGTAAATGCATGGAACTAAAAAAAAAAATCATCTTTTGTGAGATAACGCAGACCCAAAAAGACAATTTGGTATGTCTATTTTTTTGTATGTAGATATTAGCTGTGAAGTCTTCTGTACACAGGATATAATCCATATACTCACAGATCTTAGTAGAGAGTAAGGACTTATGGGGAGTAATGGATCTCCCTAGGACGAGGAAATAGAATAGAATAGATAGTGACGGATAGATAGAGAGAGGGATGACTGGAATAAGAGAATCAACAGGGAAGCAGAGGGAAGAAGGGTCAACAGGGCCAATAGAGGGAAGGAGAAGTAAAACCACATGCATGTATATGGACAGACAGAAGCTTCTGCAATATTAGGAATATCTATATCTATATAGAATGAGATAAAAGAAATCACCAAGTAATATTATTTTATATGTTATTGTGTGATCTTCAAGTCCAACAAATATTTTCACATCAAGTCCTTCCTTCCTTCATTTTCTAACTTCCTCTCATCCTACTTCCATCCTCAGCCCTACCTCCCCGCCCCCCTCTTTCTTCCTTCCTTTGTCCATTTAGAGCAATTGGTCAGTAGAATGGTAAATCAGATGTGAAGTATGAATAATTTCACAGAAAAGTTTTGGTGGGAGTTTGTGTGTGTGTGTGTGTGTGTGTGTGTGTGTGTGTGTGTGTGTGTGCGCGCGCGCATGCACGCATGTGCGCTGTATATGAGTGGATGGCTTGTGGATATGTGTGTACACACATGTCCCATCACATGAACAGAGCTAGAGAAGATTGTTTTATATCCTGGTCACTCAGTCTGTACAATTTGCCCTTGAGATAGAATTTATCACTGAACTTAGAGCTGAGCCCAGAGAGTTATGGATCCTATCATAAAGATATTTGTAACCCCAAGTTTATAGTGACTCTATTCAATACACTAAGGAGATGGAACCAACTTTGGCCAACAGCAGAGGGATGGGTAATGAATATCTTGTACTATGATAAAGTGGAATAACATTGTTCAAACCTAAAAAAATTAAATCATAAAATCAGTGATAAAACAAATGAACTTAGAATGTATAATATTGAGTGAGATCACCCAATGTTAGAAAGAAAAAAATACATGTATTTTCTCACATGCAGATCCTAGCCTGTATTGTATGCATATATTTATGTAAATTAATGTGAGTGTTGGTATATTTTAATATTTAGAAGGGAGAAGAAGAAAGAGTAATAAAAAAGGCAAAATGTCTACTAATGGAATGTAATATGATACTTCCTAAAATTGCTTTGAATGATCTCTCAAGGAATAATACATTTTCAATGCAAAAAGCTCCTCGGAAAGGCAGTGTCCACATGTGGTTCCATGAAGGCTTTACCTTACTGGGAAACCTGAATTTTAAATTATACTTTTGACTGAATATTCCTATGGGATATAGTTCTTTATATATAGTATTAAGTTTAGTGTACTTTATTAATCAGGAATCTTAACTACTCAAATTATGGAGTGTGAAGCTTGTTAAAACATGTTTACAATATTATAATTCTGAAAACAGTGAGACTTAAAGAAAACCATTTTAGTCCTGAGCTTTCTAAAATTGAAAAAAAAAATGTTCTTCTTTAGGTCTGAACCTTATAATACTAAGTTATTGTCCCTGTCTCTCAAACAGCAACATGCCAGGAACTTGAACTTGTTTGTGCCTTTTCATTATTACTCTTATAAGATTCTAACTTGTATCCTTGTTCATGGATAAATGTGCATTGTTTAAAAAAATCAAGACTGAAATGAGAAGGCATATTTTAGGTTTCTACACGTCTCAGGAACTTCATTCTCTTAGCTTTCAGTAGTGCTTCCACTCTTGTTTAGTTTCTTTTCTCCTGAAGGATAGCTCCCAGAACAAGCAAACATGCCTATGACTGAAAGAGACAGACTAGCTATCTGGCTCTTGGGGAATTACCAGGGAAACTCATAATCAAGACAAAAGGTGTTTGGATTGTAAAATATCGCCCCCCCCCCCCTCTTCTGTGCTATGCACTGCCTACATCAGAACCACAGAGGGATTTAGTTCCAGACTTGAGTTTGTCTTTGTCCCGACAACTTGACAGTTTAATAATTCAAACTGTTTACATTCTCCCAAACACATGAGCCAAGATTATTATGATTTTCTTTGATTCTCTGCCCTCTTCCTTTAAGCTATTACATACTATGAGTCTTGATGTCAGATCAATGTCCGATGATAACAGGAAGATTGTTTTTCATTTCCTGGGCATTGTCATCTCTCAGAACAATGAGTGAACATGGCAGGTGCCTTTCTTATGTACTGAATCACTTCTAACTACAATGAATCCTAGTCAGTTTGTAGGGAGGTGAGGAGCTGAGAAAGGATTCTAATCCAAAGTATCCAGAGAAGTCTTTTAAACCCTGGAAAAATGACTATTCCAATACAACCTTGTCTCATCTCTAGTGATTAAAGATTGACAGTCTTGGGAAATCCTATGACATAACTGACCACAATACATTGATTCACAAAAAAAAAAGAAAAAATTAAAAACTGGAGCAAGTCAGAGAAGCTAGGAAACAAGGAGGACCCTAAGAGGTATGTATGGATCACCTTGGGAAGGAGAAACAGAAGAGATCATGATGAGTAAACTGGGGATGGGGGCTGATAGAGGATAGGGAAGAGGAAAAGAGAGCATGAGAGAACAGAATGGTTGAGTTGGGGGAGGGACAGAGTGGGAGAGCAATGAAAGAGATATCTGGATAGAAGGAGACATTCTGGGGTAAGGGAGGAACCTAGTGCTAAAGAAGTTCCCAGGAATCCACAAGGACAAACCCAGATTAGGCTACTAGCAACAGTGGTGAGGGTGCCTGAACTGGCCTACCCTGGTAATCAGATTGGTGAATACCCTAACTGTCACCATAGAGCTTTCGTCCAATAACTGATGGAAACAGATGCATAGATCCATAACAATGTACCAGGCCAAGCTCCAGGAGTCCAGGTGAAGGGAGACAAGAGGGATTATATGAGCAAGGGGGGTCAATCATGATGAGAAAATCTACAGAGACAACTGAACCAAGCTCAATGGAACTTAAGAACTTTAGACTGACAGCTGTGGAACCTGCATGGAACCAGACTAGACTCTCTGCATATGGGAGACAGTTGTGTAGCTGGGTCAGTTTGAGGGACCCCTGGCAGTGTGATCAGGATCTGTCCCTGGTGCATGAGCTGGCTTTCTGGATCCCATTACCTATGGTCTGACACCTTGCTCACAGCTGATGAAGCAGGGAGGGGCTTGGTCCTGCCTCACCTGAATGTACCAGGCTTAGCTCTCCCCAAGGGAGAACTTACTCTGTTGGAGGAGGGGAAGGAGGCAGTTGGGGGGGGGGATGAGAGAGGGATCTGTGTTTGGTATGTAAAATGAATTTAAAAAAACTGGTGCAAGAGTCATCCTTAAATATCACATAAAACCTTAAATCATGAAGTTAAGATATATATGTTTTGTTGTTTTGATACATGCACCACAATTCAACACTCTATATAATACTATGTAATGTAACTTAGCTGCCCATGGAAACCTTTGTCTTTCTAAATAAACAAACAAAAGAGTCAGGACTACAGTGATTCTCTTGACAAAATCAAATATGTGAGGAAAGCAATGCCAGAAAGTGTGGCCTGTAGTGAGACTATGTTAGATTCATATATACATATATGTAACTTGAGCCTCAATGTCTATGGCTCAAGTTACACATAAACAAGAGTACATTAATGGAATGGGATAACTGGTAAGATAAAGATCTCTTGCTATACCATTGAATACTTCCTGCTCTTAACTGCTACACAGTCCTTTCCAAACAGAGATGTCTCTGCAGGCTGTCTTCTTCATTTGCCCATAACATACATACTATGAAGTTTAGTTAAATCATCTTTTTAAACTATCTACCACAAATTTCACTACTCCTCTTGTGCCACTACTTTATCTACACTAAAGATAGTTTAACCTATAACCTGTCTTTATTTTTAAAAGACACTTTGCTTTGTGATCTCTACAATATATATTTGTTATAAATTTCACACAAAGGCTAGCTTATGGGAAAATATCTACTTAAAAATGTCAAACTATCCAGCAAAACTTATAATTGTTTTAGTACTTTCTCAATTTATAGTTATAGTCCACTGGATATCTATGGATTCTTTGTTTTCAGTATAAGGGATCTGAAAGAGTCAGCGGAGGGAAGGCACATTTGAGAGCGCTCTTACCTAAACTTAAAAATAACTGTAGATTTGTTTAGTATTTTGTGTATTGTCACTTAAGAATTACAATGTATTTTTTTAACAATTCATTTTCCATATATAAATGGGAACAACTGATACATATTTCAGGATTTTCTGAGCTAAGATACCGCTGGACTGGTCTGAATTTGATGTTCAATAGATGTGACACAATGCTTGCCATGTCTAACAAGTCCAGTTCACTTTTGGAGTGATAATTCAAATACCTATTATGTATACATAAAATGACCATTATACCAATATGATTTTTGTTTGCTAAATCATATTTTACCACTGAGAGAAACCTGAATCCATGCATATCTAACTATGATCATGTTTAAAATTTGGTATTTTGAATTTCTACTGACTAAGGAGATAGCGGAGTTGACAATTTTAGCACATATAGCTTCAGGCTTGAAACAAGTTGTTTTTAAAGAACTTTTCCTTCCAATCACTTTATATTTAAACACTGTTTCCACCTCATAGCTCCCCATCCTTGTCTTTCATTTACATAGCTACCTTAACTTCAGTCATGGAACATAAACTCCTTTGTGGAAAGTATGTTTCCTTTTTCATTCATGTTTTCTAGTGTTCCTTGAGACAGCTTTACTCTTGGCTCATAAACTCTACTGTTATTTTCACAGTGATCTCTAGATCAGAGAAAATCTCTGGGGATATATATGAATAATGCACTACATTTCACTTGACAAATGTGGAAAGTGAGGCCCCATAGAGACAGATGTTTTTCCCCCAAATAGTTTACCTACCCATCAATAGTAGGAATTAAAACTAAAGCTTAGGTCTTATAAAATTCAACTCACAAAACATTTTTTACTCTGTGTTGTCTTGAGTAATTTAGACTCTGTGTTACAATATTATTTCCTCTATTACATATTCTTAATCTACTTCATAAGCTCCATCTGGTTTTGTTCATCCATACCATGTGAAATGCATTCATCTCATTCCTTCTACAGTTAGACCTTGAATTTCAGATGGCCACTATCTACAAATGGTAAATGACTACAAGATTCCTTAGAAATATAGATAATGTCTCAAATTGCTGGGATTGTGATTACAGTATATTCAGTCAGAGGCATCAGCCTGATACAGACATACATTCAAAAGAAGTTGGTGTATCTTTCCTCAAGTGTCATTCAAAATACCTTGAATGAAACATATCATTGTGACATTCTCTGCAGGTTTGGTACCAGCAAAGTTGACGGCATGAAATAAAGAAGAATGGCTCTTTGGCACCTTCATTTTCTCAGTCATTAGCAATATTTTGACAAACATTTCGTCATCATCACTTAATGGAGAAAATGGACTCTGCCCTTTTTTCTGTATTAAAATTATTCCCTCCCCTGAACAATAAAATCAATACAGTCTCTTCTTGAATAAGACCTCTACAAACCTTCCCTCAACAAGTGATTAAACATTTGAGTCAATCTGACACTAGTCTATCATTCTCAGTTTTATAAATTTTGATGCCATACAATATTTCCCTGAAATTCTGTTATTATTTAAAAGAGAAATAGCTTTTGATATGAATTCCTGTGAAATATAGCCTATCAACTCTATTTCATCTAAACACCAGACCTAGGCAAGACTAATAATGCCCAAGAAAGTATAGTGCTTCAAACAAATCAAGAACTGGGGTGAGCTCCAGGTGAAATTTCAAAATGAACTGAGATTTAACTCACTCTTTCTTCTAACATCTCAAATGCTAAGAGAACTTTCTGGAACACAACAAAAGAAAAATCTGCTTAAGCTTGGGTTCTATAGAAGGCAGGTAAGATGTGTGCATGCAGTGGTAACAATGAAAATGACTGTGTTCAGAGACCTTGAGCAGCAAATAGTAATATTTTAATTGGAAAAAAAGAGAGAGGGAAGGATTTTTTTATTTTTATTTTTTACTTTACTCAGTCAGTAAAGTGCTTGATGCTCAAGCACAATGGTCCACATTCCAATCACAGAACTCAGATAGCAAAAATCAGATGTGGTGATGCTGATTTAAAAATCCCAGGACCAAAAAGGCAGAAAGAGGTGGGTCTCTGGAATTCATGTGGCCACCAAACCTAGCTTATTCAGAGGTCTCCAGGCTATTATGATTCCCTGTCTCATAAAAACTAGATTGCTAATGTCTGAGGAATGATTTCTTAGATTGACTTCCAGCCTCTTCATGCATGTTCGTATATCGGCATCCACATACACTATGAAAAACACATATAAAATAAAAGAGAAAAACGTTCCAAGATTTTTACATTTTGATCACTAACGTCTTATCCTGTTTGCTCTTATTTCTACTTTAGCATCTTAACTCATGTACACTATTGTGTTCAGAGGGGGATTAAATCTTTCCCATTTGAAGTCCCACATTTGCTCTTTAAAACAATATGCACTGTCCTTACTACAAATGCAAGCATGTCCTTCTCTCTATTCCAAGAAAGAAGACAAGGATCTTTTATTTATAAGTGTTGCCTATATCTCATGAACCCTCAGAAAATGCACATACATTTTTATTTCTTCTTGGAGTCTCTTCAGTTCATATATACCTTCCCAAACTTACAACAGTCCTTCTAATCATTAACATCCACCTTAACTATGCCTGTGTCATGACCCTCTCTACCCTCAAAGGAATATATATCATCATGAATTTTTACTCATTGTACTTATCACACTTTATAATGAGTTGCAAACTTGTGTAATTATTTTATTAATATGTACTTTTAATTGGGTTATAAACATCATGGGGATAAACAAAATGTCTTCTATATTCAACACTTACCCATATACCCTATCGATATTTAAAATTTGAAAAAATAAACACATAAACACACCGTTTACTGTCTGTTAATGTCTGGTTTCTGTTTTCAGAGAATCTTTCCAAACTGATTTTACCTGATAACTAAAGACAGCTAAGGGGTCTTATTAAACTATGAATTAGCCATTTATTTCAATTTCATCTTTTGAGAACTTTCTATTTAGTTCCCTAGCTCATTTTTAATTCTATTATTTCATAAGATTTAAGGTTTTTTTTGTTGTTTATATGTTCCTAATACTATGTGTCTGTCAACACCGTGACTAGTAAGTATTTTATCCTGTTGCAGACTACCTCCTCACTTGATTGACAGTGTTCTTTGTGGTATCAAAGCTGTTTAGTTGAATGACCCCCCAACCATGAACCCACAGGCATCATTAATATATCTCAATGATATACAATAAAAAGGAGGCCAAGAAGCTAGGTGGAGATAGTTTAGAAGGAATTGAAATAGTTTCCAGCAAAGAGTAGAAGATTAATGTTTAAAAAATTATTTATATATTAAGGATGTGGCACTGTCTAAATTTATTAAAAAGTTGTTTATTTCATAATTATAATAAAGATTTTTTTCATTTTCTGGGTGGATATGCTATTAGAAAAGTAGCAAGAAAATGTGTAATAGCAGAAGAAAAGCAGGTGTGGTTATGTGAACTAAGAAACTTCAAATGCCTGTCCATTCACATTCCACAGTTAAAATAGACTTTGGTGAAGGTACTTTGCATTTACTTACCATCTGTGGCTTCATCACATATGAAATAATGATTGGTAACACAGTATGTTAAAAACAAAATAGGACATATTCATTAAAAGAGAAAAGGCATATTATGCTTCAAGAAATGGATTTTACTGGAGTGTGAGGTATAGGAAGAAAAATGATAGTCTAATGGATACATCCAACTATGGTGATATTTTTCTTTTGTACAAAAATGTTAATTGTATGTTAATAAATAAAGTTGCCTGGGGGTCAGAGCTATTATCAAGCCATAGGAAAGCAGGGCAGTGGTGGTGTACGCTTGTGATCACAGCACTTGGTAGACAGAGCTAGGTAAGTCTCTGTATGTTCAGGGATACAGCCGGCATTGGATACACATGCCTTTAATCTCAATACCAACCATAGAACACCTGGAGGTCTATACAAACAGGCCGTGATGAGGCAGTCCTGTGGTTGGGTTTACAACCAATGAGAAGGCAGAACAGAGACTATATAAAGACTTTAACACAGGAAGTAGTGGTTCCTTTGGAGAGGTAGGATCACTGCAGGAGGAAGGGTAAAGTTTTAGCTCTTAGCTCTGACCTCTTGGCTTTCTTCTTTGCATTGGTTCTGTGTTTCTTATTTATAAGACGGTTGGTTACATCTACATGCAACCTATTGCCTACAAGCCACATGAAGCTTGTGATAGTGAAGAATATAGTAAACTTACTTAAAACATTTCTAGGATTTGGGGCATTTCTTTTCATCATTTGATTGTGCAGTTCTCAAACATGAACTTTGTTGATGTCATGAAACTGGAATGTCAAAAGTTTGGACACTCCAAGATCATTGGGAGACACATGCTGCTTTTACAGATCAGTCACTGTGTTTTTCATAGGTTAACACATTAATGTTTAAAAGCCAAAAGTAATTATTATAGGTGAGTCTTTCCCCCAGGTGAGTGTTAATATTATATATTCATTCAATATACTTATTATTATAGTCAACCCTATAATATATATCTGTAGTTAAGATCTTATACTGATTCAATTATTAATTCTATCTATCTTCCTAATACAATTTTGAACCCTAGAAATTATTTAGTGACCAAAAGTAAAATTTCCTCCTTAAATTTTGCATTGCATTGGATCACCATATAATAAAATAGACTAAAAGAGAGTATTGAATGTGCTTAAAGCAACAGATACATTTTACAGACAATTATTTAGAGAAGAAGAATACTCAGAAAGAAATGTAATTTAAAATGAGGTGGTCATGGTAGGCACCAAAAGGTAGTATTATTTAAGCAACTCAAGCAAGGTAATAAATGTTGAATATCTGGGGAAAGATTATTTAAGCAAATGATGCATATTCAAGAGCTTAAAAATACACTTGTCATATTCACTGACCTTGGCCAGGGTGCCTAGAGAAGAGCTTTGTCTTAGATCAGGATGACAGGAGCCTCTCGCCAGATGGAACCTTACAAGCCACTTCCTTGATTAAAGAAAAAATAAGGATGCAATTGTTGGCAAATAAGAACATATGATGGACATTATATTCATCACATCACATTTGACATGATTAATTCATAGTCTCTTTTAAAATTAGAAATGTTAGCATCTTATCAGGGTAAGAGGAAGGAGGGGGTAAGGGAAGGCTATTGTAGCAGCCCATATAAGAATAATATTGCCTCAAGCCATTAGGATAGAGTGAATGTTAAATCCTTAAATTTCTTCAAGTGTAATATAAAATGAACTAGAGATTGGATATTAGTTGACAAGAAAAAGGGAAGGATGAAAAATTTCAAGATTTTTAGTCTGAGAAAATGTGGATTGAGTTATGAAATTAGAGTTGGAATTAGAAAGTTCTGAAGTGGTCTCTGGGGTAGAGAAAACATGTCGCTCATGTGTTCAGTTTTAGGGATTTTTATATTTGTGGTGATTATTATAAAATAAGGGGGAATTTTTGTTAGATATTAATGTGGATCAATATGGTATTACTGGCTAATTCAGAAACTTTATTAATCCTAAGGAGAGTGAGGCATTCAAAGCCAAGGATTATATTATTCAAAGACTGAAGAATCCTGAAGAAATATTTCAGTGCTGTGTCTCGAGGTAAGATGGTATGATTAAGTTGAAATATAAGGGGAAATCGGCAGAAGTGACTTGGAGGGCGGTGAATCAGGAAGGAAGAACATATAAGGAGAAGAAGATACAGGAAGGGCTGCTGGATAGCAGTTGCCTCTGAACTAAAACATTTTCTTCAGAGGAGAGGGGAAGGGTCATCAGATTCTGGAGGTACACAAAGTATCACATGTCTGGTTAAGCAGAAATATGAGAGATCTCAAAGTTCCCTCTCAGATGTCAAGAAAGTCAACAGCTACCAGAAGAGACTAACCAACTGGTCTGTGCAGAGGAGATTCTCAGAACCTGAGAGCTGCCTACAAATTGGACAGAAAACTATAAGAATGCAGCTTTTGAGGGTGGTCATTTGATGTTGGGGTGGCCTTTTCTGATAGCTTCTTTTCAGTCATCTCTGTTGTTGGAACATTTCACCCATATTCTTGTTAGTAACCACAACAAAATCACATTAGTTCACTAAGTTGGATTTTGTTGTGATTGTTACTTTGGTCAGCTATGGATTTCTTTTCTGGGCTGTGTGTATGAGAGAGAGAGAGAATAGATACACAGAGACAGAGACAGGCATACAGACAGAGATAGAGAAACAGAGACAGAAAGACAAAGAGATCTTCCCAGAAAACACATGTCACACA
>CABHPR010119963.1:0-10788 GCA_902168415.1 Peromyscus melanophrys
ACACACACACATACACACACATACACACACATACACATACACACACACATACACACACATACACATACACAGACACACACACACTTCATCTAGCACAAAATACATTTGATATGGAATTCAGGGTCTAATTAGGGATGGTCCTGTTACATGCCTTGTAGGTGAGCTTTCATTCATTCAGATTTCAGTTCGTTAGTTTACTTAACAGGCGTTTATTGAGCACCTATTGTATGCCAAGTACTAACTAGGTCACAGTTCATGGTTAATTTGCCCATCCCCAAATAGGAAGTGCCAATAAACCATAAAAGCCTTTCTAGTAGTGTCTTTTGGATAGTACAGATGTTTTTCTCATTGCCTGTTTTGGTTGAGCCAACTTTAGAAGAGAGAGAGCTTTCCTCAGGCAAGAAGCATGATCTGCTTTAAGGTTTCTCCAGAAACATCAGTGGTGGATGGTGATTGCCTTGGTGTTTTACAAACAGCAATGGTGAACGCAAATGAAAAAATCTAAAGCATGACATCAGCTAGCTCAATCATATTTCCTAGATTCATTCAGTATCAGACTCCAATTGAATAATTTCAATCACGGGAACTTGGAAGACCTACCAATCTCTCTTCCCTAACATAAAGATAATATTCGAAGGCCTTAACTTGAGAGAGCTGAGAGGTATTGCAGCGTGCGCATGAGCTAGGAAACTGTTTCATTACTCTAAATCGTCTGTGACTGCGGAAAAATGGATGTTCTGTTCCTCGAGTCATTTGTTTGCAACTTCCATTCTGAGTGGTGAAGTCTTAAACACTAACGCTCCATATGCCTACGTCTCGGAGATTTGGGCGGTCAGCTTCCCAACTATGTTAGTTTCCCGAAGAATACGTTACAGTAAAAAGCGATCTCCAAATCTCAAAAGTTTGTAAAAAAAAAAAAAAAAAAAAAAAAGTCTTGATTACATTCCAGAATGGTCATAGGTTAAAATGTTCCTATTCTTACTCCAAACGTCCTTTTTTTTTTTTTTTTTAATTTTTTTTTCTTAAACCAAGGTGTGGGCTAGAGAGAAGGCTCAGTCAGGAAAGCATTTGTTGTGCAAGCATGAAGACCTGAGTTTGACTCCCTAGTACTCATGTAAAATATCAGGTATAGAAGCTTGCATGTGTGCTTCTGGGGAGGTAGAGACAGTAAATTTCTGAAGCTCGATGGCAGCCAATCTGGCAGATCCAGTCAGGCTCCATGTTCAGTGAAATATAATGTTTCAATAACTAAGATTGAGATACCTAGGAAGACACCTGATGCCAGCCTCTGGTTTCTGTGCACATTCACCCCTCCCCCCAAATAAATAAAGGTGGAAGAAACAGATGATACTTGTGGTCACTGTTTTTATGAGATGTGGTTGAAACATACAATAGCTGTTACACACACAGAACGTGGCACGGGTTGCTTTGGTTCACATACAATTGGGCAAACCCAGTCACATGCAGGCCAACAGCATCAGTGAAGTAGGGAATATGCTCCTCTCACAGGGCTTCTGTAAAGGCCCCAGCCATGGTCTCTGATGCCTATTTCTCTTATAGAAGAAGAGTGCAAACATTTGAGAATTAGCATGATCTCACACACTATTTGCAAAATTGACTAAGAAAGCTTTCCTTACACACTTCATTTTACTTTGTGATATCTGAGGAGGAAAGGGGATCCTCCTTGATTTTATAAATGTGAAAGCATGCTAATAACCTGCTAAGGCAGTCTGGTTCATTTCTTAGCATCAGAGTTATTCTGTTTTCTGACATGGATTAAGGAAAATGAAAGACATACGCCTACTAAACAGAAGCGAATAGCCACACTGGAACATTGTTCTTGTCCCTGATGTCTCATAAGGGACCAAAACTTCTGACTAAGATGTGTTTTCCTTTTACTCTCAGAGAGTCTTCCCTGTGCATCCCCCACCTGTCGTGTTTCTGAGCTGGGAGGGCAAGTGTAGATGATGCTTTGCCATTGAACTCTAGACAAAAACATTTGAGGAAATGGCCCCAAGCTCTTTCTTCTGTAATTTAGATCATCAATGCCTGCACCTGGACTACTCCAATAGTCTCCTAATTGGCCTCTCTTTCTCTATAGTTGTACCCTGATAATATGTTCTTCACTTGAGGAATCTTTCTAAAGTATGAACTAAATCCTTTTACCTTTCTATAAACACTGTCCTCTGTGGTGGTATTGTGTTCCCCAAAATATTGTGTATGCTAATAAACTTATCTGGGGTCAGAGAACAGGACAGCCACAATATGAAACAGAGGTTAGGCAGTGGTAGCATACGCCTTTAATCCTAGCATTCCAGAGACAGAAATCCCTCTGGATCTCTGTGAGTTCAAGGCCACATTGGAAACGGCCAAGCATGGTGACACAGCCTTTAATCCCAGAAAGCACGCCTTCAATCCCAGGGAGTGGTGGTAGAAAGCAGAAAGGTATATAAGGCGTGAGGACCAGAAACTAGAGGCATTTGCCCTGGAGAGGCCTTTGGCCTGGAGAAGCCTTTGGCCTGGAGAAGCATGTGGCTGGTTAAGCATTCAGGATTCTAGCAGCAGTTCAGCTGAGACCCATTCTGGATGAGGGCTCGGGGCATCCAGTCTGAGGAAACAAGACCAGCTGAGGATTCAGCGAGGTGAGATAGCTGTGGCTTATTCTGTCTCTCTGACCTTCCAGTGTTCACCCCAGTAACTGGCCTCAGGTTTGATTTTATTAATAAGACTCTCTAAGATTCATCTACAGTCCTCCATTCTTTACTTTTTTGAGTTAAAATTTAATTGCCTGGCCGGGTGGTGGTGGTGCACATCTTCAATCCCAGCACTCGGGAGGAGGAGCCAGGCAGGTCTCTGTAAGTTTGAGGCCAGCCTGGTCTACAGAGCGAGATCCAGGACAAGCACCAAAACTACACGGAAAATCCCTGTCTCGAAAAACAAAACAAAACAAAAAATTAATTGCCTGATAGTACTTTTTTTTGTAGGGATGGACTTGGGTATAATATATATATATATACACACACACACATATATACCTGTATATGTATATATTTATATATAAAATATATTTTCCCCAAAAGTTTCTCAGTAAGTGGCAGTGAATGCACATCATCCTAGTGAAATTAAGAGATTAAGGGTCAAGACCTACTAAGCTCTCCACATCTAGTTGCTGGCTGCCAATTTCATCAGCCACACTTGGCCACTCAGCTCCACCCCTGTATCAGCACCTGTTCCCTGTGCTATAGCTCAGCCAAACGACATTCAGTTCCCCAATCAGTTTTCCTGTTCTTCAACTTAGTGGTGTCCATCCCTGGGATGCTTTTTCCTGTTCAGTCACGTGGGTCCTCTGTGAAGAACGAAGTATTTCCAAAGTCACACTTGGACTCCTTTGTTACCTTCCTCCATCTTGGCATCACACCACTTTGACCTCTGTATTGCTCTCTTTGGCTTTCGTCCTGGTCTTTCTGCTAGGTAAGATCAAATTCTGTCTGAATTATCTCTCCAGACAGACAACAGCCCCTGACAAGTAGAAGAAGAGTCTCAACACAACTTTTTGAATGAATTAACACATCATAGAGAAAAAAAAGTCAGGCTATAGGTAAGGGTTGGATAAAATATAGACCATGATTAAGTGAAGTCCACACTGAGATTTGAGATTTGCATTAAGATAACAGAGAGTGGTTCCACATCTTGTATTGTGAGAGAGTTGACTTGCTCTTGAGTGAAAAGCCGTTGTTAGGTGTGTTTAAGAAGAGATAGAAGGACCTTAGTGTGGACTTCTCGACCTTCTGGACATGACAATAGGTCTTTTATAGATCATTCCTGCCAGCACTACGTTTAGAGATGTCACCACGCCCTGGGGTTAGCCATCGACCCTAAGCACACGGGTATGCAGTGGTAAGGTTAAACAGTCCCATGTTGCCCGCCATTTTACATCATTGTTTAACTAGAAAAATTAAATTCCCATTCAGGCCTCTCAGCGTGGTTGATAACTGCTTCAGGAACGTAGAACTGTACTCCAGGCAGGAAGGAGTAAAGCCATTCCCTGGGAATGACATGTTTAGTAACCTCAGTGAGTGATGCAAGCCTTGCACCCAGGATGCTGGTGGGAACTAGGCAAGCAGTATAAGAGGAACATGGCAAACAAGCACGCCTCTCCTTTCTTTTGTGACACAGTGCCACTCAGAAGACAACGCTTCCATGTTAGCATCTGGCAGACTTGAGTTCAAATACTTGACTCCATCACTCAGGAGCTTCGTTACCTGAGACAAGCTACTTGTTACTCCAGCTTTGTAGCCTTGTTTTTCCCTCAGTGCCCTGTGTGGAGGACTTCTCAATTCTCTACATTGCACTTTATGTGCTTTAATTTTGTTATCTATTTTTATTTTGGACACACACACACACACACACACACACACACACACACACACACACACACAGAGTCTTAGTTACTGTTCTATTGCTCTGAAGAGACACCATGACCAAGGCAACTCTTATTTAAAAAACAAAACAAAACATTTATTGGGGTGTGGTGGTTTGATTGAAAATGGCCATAGGCTCATAGGGAGTGGCATTATTTGAAAGGATTAGGGTTCATGGCCTTGTTGGAGTGGGTGTGGCCTTACTGGAGGAAGTGTGTCACTGGGGGTGGGCTTTAAGGTTTCAGAAGCTCAAGCCAGGCTCAGTGGCTCTCTCTCTTCCTGCCATCTATGGATCCAGATACAGAACTCTTGGATATAGAACTCCCAGCTACCTCTCCATCACCATACCTGCCTGCATGCCACTGTGCTTCCTGCCGTGATAATAACGGACTGAACCTCTGAACTGTAAGTCAGCCCCAGTTAAATGTTTTCCGTTATAAGAATTGCTGTGGTCATGGCGTCTCTTCACAGCAATAAAACCTAACTAAGACAGGGGGCTTGCTTGCAGTTTTAGAGGGTTAGTCTATTATTAGCATGGTAGAGAGACCTGAATCAGCCAATGAGGTAGGAAGGGCAGCCATGGCCTCAACAATCTGTTCCAGTGCCAGGCAGATGGGAGTGCAGCCTTAGCCTCAGTAGTTAGCTCCCAGGGCTCACCCATTGCACCCGTAGCCTCAGGGGGAAGGAAATGAGTTCAACCTGTCTTCAGACACGTTTGTATTGATTCTGTCAGTTTCTTTCTGCTTGCTGACAGGAGATAGATGACTCAAAACGCAGCTGGGCACAGCGCATTATGTCCCCATCTCAGGGCTCCTAAATCATTTCAAAATTTTAAATTCCCTAATCAATATTTTATCTGGAGATCAAGACAGTGAACAGGCTAGCTTTTCTCAGCTATGTGCTCTCACCCTGGTACTCAAAGGCCAGTCCTCTCTGGAGGGAACTGCTGACTGTGTTTTCCCCGAGGCTACTCATTTAGGTTGGGTGAGGCCGGGAGGTCCACAGGAATTACGTGGTTCCAGTGTAGTACTTCTTTCAGGTCCCGTAGAGGCTTAGCCGGTTACACGCTTCCCATCAGAGTAGCTTCCTCCCAACTGATTCCTTTATTGCAAGTGGCTACCACAGTGCTGGTATGGCTACTGATGAACAAGTATCGACTCAAGTCTAGGGGGGAATTCAGGGTGAGTTGAAGGGTATTGCAAGTAGCAGAGTTGGGTGGGAGAGGGTTTCTAAAATAGACCAGCCAATGTCAGTGGCTCCTGATCAAACATCTGACATCAGGGCCTTTACTCTTTACCTGCTTGGAAAAGTCCCACCATGTGTGGGCATTTCTGAAAGCTGCAAAAGTCTTCCTTGTTTGGACATGAAACCTGATTCTGTAGTTTCTACCCATTAGTCTTTGGTGAGATCCCAGGTCCCTGTGCTCTATCAGCAGAGTGCTCTTGAGGACCAGGGAGCTTTCCTTGCACCCAAACATGGGGCTGCTTGTTTGCTGCAGGAAGCAGAGGGAAGCTGTCAGATCTGAGTAGTGGGGTCTTGAGACACACAGTGTAGTTCTGGTTTTAGTGCTCAGAGTTGCTATAGCTTGCTTTCCCAAGGAAATATGCCCAGAATTCTGAGTCAGCATTATTGTAATCTTCCTAGACTAGTAGGAGGTTTTGCCATGAGCAGAGAAAGCAAAGATTGGATATTTCCCCTGGAATGGGCTCTGTTACAAAAGCAGAGATCATAATGATGCTTTTTTATGCTTTTCCTGTTGCCCTTTCTTATCATGGGTGCTCTAGTCAGAGTTCTGACTCACTCTAGAGAATGGGTACTTGTCTGAGACTACTTTGTCAGCAAGAACTCAGCTCTACCCATCTTCTTCAGATACTGAGCTGTAGACAAATTTCTAAACAGTCTTATTAAATAGGAAACACAGGCCGGGCGGTGGTGGCGCACGCCTTCAATCCCAGCACTCGGGAGGCAGAGCCAGGTGGATCTCCATGAGCTCAAGGCCAGCCTGGGCTACCAAGTGAGTTCCAGGAAAGGCGCAAAGCTATGTAAGGAAACCCTGTCTCAGAAAAAAAAAAGAAACAACAACAACAACAAAGAAAAAGAAACACAGAGCCAAATACAGGGGTAATAGCTGAAGAGATCAGAGCAATAGCGAATAGCCACTGACTAACCTTAGCTTACCACCATGCTGTAGCTTCCTCTGAGAGAGCTTCTTCCTGTCTAACCTGCGCTTTTATTGCCTTCCTGTTCTGCCTTCTCCTTGGCTCTAAGCCCAGCCACATCACTTCCTCGTCACTGCCTGTCTATACAGACCTCAGGTCTCTATGGTTGGTACTAGGATTAAAGGCGTGTGTCACCATGCTTGGCTGTGTCCTTGAACACACAGAGACTCTGCCTGCCATGTGGTCTGATTAAGGGATATGCTACCACTGCCTGACTTCTGTTTTATGGCTCGCTATGACCTCTGATCTCCAGGCAAACTTTATTTATTAACATACAAACAAAATCACATTTCAGCACAAATAAAATATCACCACATTGGGCTTACACACTGTGCATAATTTCAAGCTTCTCTCTGCTCCCCAGGCCTGCTTGTGGATCCAAACTGCCTGGACACTTGTCAGAACACACGCTCAGAGATTCTTATTCAGTACATCATGGCGGGTCCCGTCAACTACAGGCCTGGCAAGTTCCCTAACCCTGTGGCTAGTTCCACAGCTCTCTACTCCACAGGCTGTTAACTCCAGCCTGGCCCAGGTGGCCAAGGCTGGCTGCCATTTTCCTGACTCTCTGAATTCTGGGAAGTAGGAAGGAAAGCATATTGCAAAGCCGGTGTGACCAGCTTACTCGATGTCACCGTACCACAAGAAACAGCCACGCTTCTGATTGTAGGGTGTTTCTTCCGTATAGAGCTGAGTATGTCTCTGGCTTCCTGCTAGAATGCAACCTCCATGCGTTAGAGGTTTCACCTGTCTTGTCTTTACTGTTGCTCCAAAGGTAGCTAGTGGGGTTGCAGTTTGGCTCTAACTCAGATGTAGAGATCTGTGATACGGCTTTGTTTGTTTATTTTTATAGCCATCACTAGTCCCATTTGAAGGCAGTTTAGTAAAACACCGGTTTAATTTCTAGTCGCTTCAGTATTTACTTCGGCAATTAAAATCCAGTCATCACAGAATTCGTACTTCGTCTCAGGACCATGTTCTTTCTCACGTACTCATCCCCGCTCTTCCACCTAAGTGGAATAGCTCTGTGCAGAAGGAAGCTTGTGGGATCCGTGGGATCATGGCAACAAAAGCCAGGAAGGAGAGTTCCACTTGGTTCTTACGCTGGTTTTGGTCCTGGCTGGGCCCCGGGGAGCAGCATTGGCCAAAAGCGTTTTGGATCAAAATCCTCAGTTCTCACTGCCTTGGTCGCCACGTATCGACGGCTGGTGTGGTTTATGACTTGATCTCTCGGGTCACCGAGTGTGACCCTGCTTGACCACTTTAAACACTGATTTAAATTCTTTAAAGCATTTATATGTGCCCTCTTTTGTCACCTTTCTTGTTGTCGTGGACAAGTACCTGACAGGAAGCCACTTAAGGGCGGAAGTGTTCATTCATTCTGGCTTACGGTTTAGAAGGGATACAGTCTATCTGTCGTGGTGGGGAAGTCTCGGGGCAGGAGTCACAGTTCCCTCACAGTCTGAAAGGACAGATTAGATAAGCTATACAACCTCAACACCCACCACAGTGATCGTTCCCCCAAGGATTCCACGACCTCCCCCGAAAAGAGCACCACCAGCCGGGGGACATTTCACATTCAACTACAACGTGCCCTGACTCAGTAGTGACACTGTTCTAGAATTCCCATGTTGCAACGTATGTGTGTGTGCGTGCATGTGTGACTGGCTAACTCACCTCCTTCAGTGGAATCTGGGCTGCTCTGGAGAGAGAAGGTTCTTCCCCCTTGGCATCCTGCAAGGCAACCACGTGGACCGGGACTGTGACTAGTGTAAGCTGGGTCCTCGCAGGACTCTTAACCGTCTGCGGCTCCCTTCCTCTCTGCACTGCGCCCTGAGCTCTCCTCCAGCAGCAGATTCATCCACTGCAGTTCAGCTGTGCTGTCTGCTCCCAGAGCTCAGCAAGACTCTCATTTTCTCAAGTGCCTGGCTCCTGCACAGGAAAAGCTAGGGTCATCTAGATTACTGTTTTTCTTGTGAATTTAAAAGGTTAAACTTGAATGTCAAGCCCATTATGTCTTAGAAAGCGTCACTTCTTATTTCCTCCACCCCAAAGCCATGGGCTGAGGGTAGTGGGCAGGTGTACAAGCAGGTTACGAAACTACTAGGAATGAAGAGGACAGTATAGGCCATTTTAACTACTTTAAATATAATATATTTTACAATTTATCTTTCATTTTACTGGATAATTCCAGTATTTGTGCCATAACTTAAAACATGTCCTTATACCAAGGGACAGCATTTATTTCATTTATTAAATTGAAAGTGTTTATTAATTTCCATTTTCTAATAAAAAGAAAATTTATCATCTAGCTAGCTTTTTCTTTCCTAGAACAAAGGATTTTTTAAAAATGTATTTTTTTGGGGTGTGTGTGTGTGTGTGCTTATGTGTGCATGTTTGTGTATCTGTGTTCATGTGCGCTGTGTGTTTCACATGCATGGAAGCCAGAGGTCAGTCTTGTTCACTATGCCATCTACCTTGTTCTAGATTTCTCAGTGACCTGGAACTAATTTTTCTTGGCTATGCTGGCTGGCCAGTGAGTCCCAGGGGTTCACCTGTCTCTGCCTTCCCTGAGCTGAGATTACAAGCCAACACCACCATGTCTGGCTTTTTACATGGGTTCTAGAAAATCAAATGCAGATCTGCATGCTTCCATGGCAGGACCTTTACCAAATGAACTGTCTCCCCGGCCTAGGAGTGTTCCTTGTTGAGAGAGGCTGAGCTAATACATACCGTGAAATGCTGAGAAATACAGCAAAAAATTAGTAGGGAAATATCCCTACATCTTCTCCTCCTTCCCCCCTTCCCTCTTCTTCTTTGCCATTCTCTTATCCTTTCTCCCCTTTCTCAGGGATTATTAATGTGGTTTGGGTTTCTTTCTCTCGCAAACGAGCCAGAAGTGATAAGGTCTGGAGTCTGACTTGGGAGGGTCAAGAGCTTCTACTTGGACTTCATACCTGACTTTCATGCCCCACTGTGCTCTGTCTGTGCTCTTCTGTTGGGGAGACGGAGCACTGGTCCAGTGAAATCTGTTGTCTTGCTGGGTCCTTATTTGTAACACACATTGCTCCCACCAGGGCTGGATAGTAGGCAACTGTCAGGACAGAGTCTAGTCCATCCCATTTCAAAAGCGTGAGTCAAAGACGATGACATTAGACCCCAAACTCAAAAGGGACCCTTCTCAAGGTAAGGGGACAAGTGGAAACGGCTAAAGACACACCAACTACATCATCGAGCAGCAAGTGCTGCAGCAGGGACAAGTGTCCAATGCTAGGGCACCTCAAGGTCACCTGAGCCTGCCTGCCTGCCTGTCCCAGAAGCTGCCTGGAGCAGGGAGTGTAAACTGGGAAGATGGGTGTGTTGGTTTTGTGGATAGTCTGAGCAGGCTGGTGAGTAGGTTGAATAGAGCTGACAGTGGCGTTTCAAGCAGCAACGGGAAAACAGGAGTTCAGCACCAGGCCAGGGGAGGAGAGATGGGGAGAGATGGGGGCCTTATCTCCTCCAAAATGAGAACCAGTGCTGTGAATGTGAGAGAAGGGAGAGGAGAGAGCATGATCAAGGGCCAAAGAACCCCTGGGGATACTCAAGCTTCCAGCCCCCTCATCCTCCAAAAAATCTGAGGAATCAAAGAAAGTCCTGGGAGATATCAGTGTATCTTGGCAACCAGAATCATCACTCTTGGGTTCTTTTGGGATCCTGCTAAAGAGTCCAAGGCGGCTCTCCCTGCCTTTCTGTCACTCTGTTGTGCATGGTGTTTGTTGCAACTGCTTCCGTTAGGGGCTTAGCAGGTGGCAGTCACCCTGCTAAGGACTAGTTCATATTCCGTGTAGAATTCTTAAGATTTCCGTGGGAGGTACACAGCCTTCTTATGGTCCAGATCAGGAAACAAGTTTAGACAGGGTAACTAACTTTCTCAGCCTCGGTGTCATATCTCCATTAGGACGAGGGTCGGGCTTCCAGTCTCACGTTAAATGTTATTATTATGTTGTCCTAAGGGGCTGTTGAAGTGCAGTGTTGACATTTCCCAGGAGCTTGTAGAGGTGCTGCTGAGTGTCAAGCTCTTCTGAATCAGAATCTGCATGGTAATCACAGCAACACACACACACACACACACACACACACACACACACACACACACACACACACAC
>CABHPR010119965.1:7414-19276 GCA_902168415.1 Peromyscus melanophrys
AGAAAGAAAGAAAGAAAGAAAGAAAGAAAGAAAGAAAGAAAGAAAGAAAGAAAGAGACTAAAAGAAAGAAAAAGCAAGCAAGAAAACAGGAAGAAATGAAAGGACAAACTGGGACAACTTAATGAGGAAGGGATTGTCTGAGCTCACTGATTCAGGGGTCTCAGTTCATCATGACTATAAGCATGTGATAGAATAGAACTGTGCAAGTCTCGGCAGCCCAGAAGCAGAGCAGAGCCCTAACAGCAATGGGGCAGGGCAAGATACATCCCCCAAAGACAGCCCCGCCTCCCATGACCCACTTTTCCCAACCAGGATCTGCCTTCCACAGCCCCACCACACCCCAGTAGTCTGCTCAGATTTTTAATTCATTTATGGAATAAATCCTTTACCATGTCAGAGGTTCATGATCTGATTGTGTCTGTAAATGCCCTCATGCTCCCTTCAGAATGTGCCCTACAGATATCTCCTATGGTTTTGTTAATCCAGTCAGGTTGGCAAGATTAACCATCACAGGACCCCTGGAGCATTATCGCTTTTAACACTAATATGGTAAGTCCCAATAAATGTAACACACACACACACACACACACCTCGGCATGCTCGGTAATATTTAGGACTCTAAACTGCTGATCTCTAGCAGGAATAAGCACACTTAAGAAAGTAGGACCAATGGCAAATGGCTTAACTGGAATTGTCTTTCTTTTTGATGTGCACCTTTTTCCATTGATATAAAATTTCTGGATTTTGGCATTCTCCTCTTCTTTCTTACTGAAAAATTCAGTTTTTAATAATATTATGTGCTTATGATACTTATTTCTTATCCTGTAGCAAACTTAAATTAGCCTCAAAGGCCAGGCATGGTAGCACACAGGAGGTAAAGGCAGGCAGATATCTATGAGTTCTAGGTCAGTCTGGTCTACAGAGTGAAACCCTGTCTCAATAAAAAAAAAAAAAAGCCTATAATCCACAATTTCTACCAACGGTAAGGATGCTGAGTGATGCCTACAACTTCTTTTCACTCTATTTTCAATGTATTTTATACTTAAGTTATAAACTGCAAACAGAAACAAAATACTAAATTCACAGTGACTTGGATTTTTCTTCTATTGTGTTTTAGGCTCTTTCTTGTTTTGTTTTCAGCAGTTTAAACAGCTTCTTTTTAGTGTTCAGTTTAGGATTCACAGTCCAGACCTTTATACTTTGAGTGTTCACCAGGTTTGCTCAAATTTACTCAAAATTCACAGGTCTGTGGCAAGGTATCTGCTAAGGAGCCTCACTCACTCCTAGAGTGGTCCCCTCTGCAGGCTCCACACCAACCCTTCCTCATAAAACAGAAAACAAGCCAACAAAAAGAACAAACAAATTCATCTCTAGTTTATTCTTTCTGCAAACATAACCATATGGACATACGAGGCCTTATCTCGGAAAAGTTGCCTTGCCTTGCTCTCTATCTGTTATTTATTTGTGTGAGTGTGTGTATACGTGTCTGAGCACACACACCATGGCACGCAAATGAAGCCACAGAGTAACTTGTGGAAGTTGTCTTATTCCTTCCACTTTGTGGATAGCAGGGATGGAACTGTGGTGGTCAGGCTTGGTGACAAGCTCTGGTATCTGCATAGCCATGTTGCCAGCCCTACTTTTAATAAACAGTCCTCCCGTGAGTACTTATGCATGAGATATTCTTTGTGTTCTTTGTTCTTACGAGTGATGCAGTCATGCATGCACTTTTGAGGGTGCACCAGAAGTCAAAAGGTTAGCCAAGGAACAAATTCACAAGTAGTTTTATTAGGTTCTCCAAAATTCTCTCACCAGCCATGGGAGAATGGCTCCTTCTCACTTCCTGGTTTTCTTCTACACATACCACCACGCCCTTGTTCATTTTCTCCTACCTCCCTGCCCACACTTCCTCTTGCCTTTCTGCATTCCTCTTCCTCTGATCACAGCCCAATTTCTACCTTATCACATGTTCCATTCTTGCTGAATAATATCCTTTATGGTTGACCACAATGAACTCCTGTGCTATAATAACATCTACACCCACATTTAAATCCAGATAGCCCCCTTAAGATTCATAGTCACATGTCCATCTACCTGCCCAATGATTTTATCATTAGAGGCCCTGCTGTCACTGAAGCAATGTGTAAAGTAGAACTCATTGCCTTACCCTGTGCTCTTTGAATGACATCAGTTACCCAAACACTTGGCACATTTCCAACCTTCTGGTTGTACTTGTTTCTCTCTCACACTTCTGCACTAAATCAGTTTCACATCCTGCACATTTCTGAAGTGGGTGCCCCTATACGTACATCTTAATGTCATTCATCCCCTCTCAGGACCTTCTTACCTCCTCAAGGATGCTGCATTGGTCTTCTAGCTGCTTCCATCTCAATTCTTCCGAAAATCATCTCATCACAGCTCTGTCAGTGAGATTTTCAAGGACGTATAAAGAATGTTAAGAACACTACACTGCTTAAAGTATTGAATCTACATTTACAATCACTGCTGAATATTCAATCAGTAAAAATGGTCGCGATCTCATACATTGTCTAATGTGAGTGGAAGAGGTCTATGTAGTAATTTAGCATGGAAAGTGGCACTCACTCGTTCTTTCCAAAGCAGGCCTGTCCTAGGGTTAGCACTGGTTTAGAGACAGCAACTGTACCTGGTTATTTGAACCAAGAACCAGCATTGTGCTGGGATGAACAGCTTTTTGTATAGCAAATTTTTCTGATCATGGGAAAAAGGAAATTTAGCATTAGCGGTGAGTTTAATCAAAGCAGAGAGAAAGGAGTCTCTGCTTGTGTGACACTGTGACTGGTGGTTCAAAAAACTGAAGCATTGTTGACCCAAACTTTGTTAGGAGAGAAAGATGGATAAAGCCAGACAATGAGAGAAGACAAATGAGCACCTCCGATTCTGTGTTTAAATGTAGAATTACAGTGAGATAAACACTAACACTCTAGAAGAATTAGTAGTTTTGCCTACAGCATAAAACTGTATAGGCTTATATTCTCTATTCTATTTCTATGTAAGAAAAAAAGAGAAGGAAATTTTACAATGAAAATCACATAAATCATCTAACAAATCATTTATAAAATTATTAAGAACAGGTTCAGGATGTAACTTTGTTGGCACAGCACTTGCTGGTATGCATGTAGCCCTGAGTTTAATCCCAGTACTGCATAACCAGGACATGTTGTTACACACCTGTATTCCCAGAACTCAAGGTGAAGGAAGCAAGGTTGGAAATTTAAGATTATACCTTACTTTACAGAGGGACTTTCAAGTCAGCTTAGACTAGACAACCTGTCTCAAAAATAATAAGAAGAATTGTTTTGGGCCAGTGAGATAGGTCAGCAGGTAAAGGTACTTGCCACTAAAACTGACATGACTTGAGTTCATCCTCCCACATCCAAGAGCCAGAAAGAGACATCCAGCCTCTGAAATTCTGAAAGCTGTCTCCTGACCTCCACATGCTCAAGTTCACACACACACACACACACACACACACACACACACACACACACACACACACACACAGAGAGAGAGAGAGAGAGAGAGAGAGAGAGAGAGAGAGAGAGAGAGAGAGAGAGAGCAAGAGCAATTGGTTTCATAGCAACAAACAAATTTGACTATGCATGTATTTTTTCCAAATAGAAGTTTTAAGAAAATGACTGTATCACCACTGTGAAACCAAATAATCAGCACACTGCTGCTAAATAAAAGGATGACTCTCAAATTCCAAAAGACTTCCCTACAAACAGTAAGACAGTGAGATTGAACTTTGGTGCTTATCAGTGTTGAATGAGCTCTCTGTTTTAAGTGCAAAAGACAAGTAGGAGTCTTATCAATAACACCCTGTGGTTCTCCATGGAGGACATCAAGTTTGTCAAATCTATCCTTTTCTCACAGATTCCTACCACAAAATTCATTTGATGACATCCCATCTCATCCAAAAAGCCATCCCATCTCCATCCCAACCAAGAGATAGAGCAATTACTGATGACTTCTGAAATGTAAAGTAAGCAAACAAATAGAAAATACATATTAAAATTTAGGGAAATTATGTAAATTCCTCAAAATCAGAAGTCCATCCGTTCATATTGGGATCATATAGGAAAATATCTAATAGGTTGAGTCTGGAAAATGAAGCCATAGGGAACCAACTAAAGGTGCCTACTTATGTTTGGTCTTTGCTACTTGAACCACAAGCCCATGATGTATTTTAGGTTTGCCCAGTGTTCCTTTGGGAAGACCGCTGAACAGGTCACAGTCTTCAATTTTTCTTTCAGATAATATTAACCTACTCCAGCCAAACAAACTCTCTGGAGATGTACTGTTACTATGTCTATTAGGTTGGAAGAGTTTGGGAGAGTGACCAATAATCCCAGATGAATGACCGTTCAAACTAAGTCCAGCCATATGTGGGTGGCTGTCGGTTTGTGGAACACAGATAATTTAAAAAACTAAAACACCCACATATCGTGCTTGTAGACCCTAGTAATCTAAATGTGAGTTTACTAGAAAATTAGGAGTTCAATACCCTTGACTCAGCTGGCTTCCCCAATAAGAATGAAGAGAATAACATTTTTCTTTTCCTTTTCTTTATTATATTTATTTATTTGTTTTGTATGGGGGAGTCCATGCATGTGTATGTGTGCCATGGAGCATGTGTGCATGTATGTGTGAAGGTCAGAGGAAAACCTTTGGGAGTTGGTTCTCTCCTTCCACCATGTGGGACCCAGGGATGGAACCCATGTCATCAGATTGGCAACAAGTTCCTTTACCTACTGAGCCGTCTCACCAGCCCAAGAGTGACATTCCTCTGAACTGCTTGGCAATCCGGGGAACAGAAGCCACAGGCAGAACTGGGATTCATATCTATGTTTGCATACCTTACAAAGAGTGGAATTCCAAATGTTTTGATTGTTTATTTGGCTAAGCTAAAGTTCTTGACTATTTGTCAGCCATTTAAATTTGCATGATGTTTCCTTCATTTCCCATTGAAAGTCAACAGTAGTTTGAATTTTTCCCTACTCCTCATCAATCCAGAGCAGCAGACTTTGCAATCTTCCTTATTCTCATGCTTCTTAACCATGCTTGAAAAGAGATTGCATCCGACTTCCACTCAGTCTGCTTGTTAACCTTTGCTTGTTTGCGTAGTCTGAGGGAAAGAGATCTCTGCTGACTCCCTGGAGGTGCCAGACCCTGAGCTAAGCCCTCTACCTTAGTATGCTTGTTGACTCATTGAAAACAGTTGTGTGGCTGTGTGTGTTAGCCTTTGTTCACAGATGAGAGAGCTCAGAGAGGTTGGGTTCCGCCTGGTGGCCCCCAATTCTGGATCATAATTAAAATCCTTGTTCTGCAGTCTGCTCCTCCTAGACCTAGGCTAGCATCCTTAGATGTGTACTAAATTTTAATTTGCATTTTTTTCATTGGGATTTTTTTTTTGAGTAGAAGTTGTCTGGGGTTTGGAAGAACTGGGGCTTTTATTGTTGTCACAGGGTCTCATGTTGTCCTGGCTGACCTCCAACTCCTTGTGTAGCCAGGATAACTCTGACCTTCTCATCCTCCCAGTTTGAGCTCCTGGATGGTGGGATTATTACAGGTATGCACCTACATACCCAGTTTATACGGTGCTGATGTTGGAAACCAGGGTCTTGTGCAAGCTAGGCAAGCATTCTTCTAACTAAGCTACATCTCCAGACTGTTTTGATGCTTCAAGAAAAAAGGTGACTGTAAAATTTACATTCTATACTCCAAAGAGTCATCAAAATTATTAACAAAATGCAACTGTTATCCAATGTTTTAAGTATTTAGGGACCTCTTTATATTCCAAATCCAGAGCCTTCTATCCCACAGTCTCTCCTCCCAACTCTTTGTAAGAAACGGCCTAGTGTTTTAAGCTCTGCTCCTCTCCAAGTGTCTTACCATTATTTTCAAATTTAGGAAATACTGAACTGTGCTCTCATCTCCTCTAGCACCCTTCTTTCAATTGTCCTTTTTTTTTCCTGTTTTTGCTTTTGCTTGAAGACATCTTCTCCCAGTTAACTGAGTTTCCGTTGTCTTCGCTTGCTCTCTTTCCTGCTCCCCCATCCCTCCTTATGAACTGCCAAAGCAGAGCGCCTTACACTCATCCAGCACCGCCCCTTCTTCACAGAATTCCCATCCCTCAGCCATGCCACTGCTGAAGTCATCTTCCTAAAACACCATTTTAATCACTCCCAAGCTCAAAATGTTCCAGGATGCCCTCACCAAATTCAAGTCAGTAATGATCCCTTATATATAAATGCCTAAGTCATGTTCATGACACTAGTCCAGGATACACTTTTCAGTTCCTGTTTAAATCTGCTCTAGTACAGAAGAGCACTCTGACCAAAGAGAACCTTCCCTTCATTGTCCCATACTCATTTGCTGGCTTGAGGTGGATGGACATGTTTTGGGTTTTGGTGTGTGTAGTGTGTGTGTGTGTGTGTGTGTGTGTGTGTGTGTGTGTGTGTGTGTGCTCAGTGTGTGTACTTGTTGGTGTAGGTATGTGTGAGTGTGTGCATGCACATGTGGAGGCCAGAGGCTGACTTCAGATGTTACTCCTCAATTGCCCTCCATCATTATATTTTGATTCAGCTAGGACAACTGGCCAATGAGCTTCACAGATCCATCTTCCTAGCCCTCCCGATTCTCAGCACTGGGGTTATGGTCTACACTGCCTTGTCACCTGCTTATGTGGATTCTGGGGATCCAAACTTCAGGTCATCATGCTTTTGGGACAGGTTCTCTCCAGACTGGGCTATTTCCCAAGCTCCTGGAATGGGATTTTGCTCTTGCTCTTGCTTTTCCTGCTGAGTGAGGCTCTGCTCCCCTCATCAAGCCTGTGCTAACCCCATTCAGAGTTCAGATGCGCAGTCCTCCACAGATCCTCCCTCAGCTTTCCACTGTCTCACATTTGTGCCAACCTTGTGCAAATTTTCACTGTTGTTCTTAGAATCCAAGACTTGAAGCAGTGAAAAGTACACTTAGTCGTTGCAACCCTCACTCTGCACAGAGACAAAGAAAACAAGTGGGGAGGTGAGGCAAGCTGTCAGCTAGCACAGACTGAAAGTGGCAGTCAGGACTGGAGGCATCAGAAAGTGACCCCATCCCCAGAGCTGCTACATCGGGACTTCGGTGCGTTTTACTTCTGACTAAATAAGCAATTTACTATAAATATCTGACAGCTCTATGATTTGGTGTTATTTGTGTCTGAGAGAGAGTTCATTGTTCCCTCTACTTTATTTCTGCATCTCTTAAGCAGCTAACGTACTAACTTGTCTAAATTAGACAGGCCTTAAAATATTACTATAGGAATAAATAAATGAGTTTTAATAAAGAGTTTTAATAAAGACAAAAGATCTCTACTTTGGGGAGAAATCTGCAAAGTGTTTGGCTTGAAGACTAAGGCAAGTGAGAGTTTATCAAGACTTTTCTTTATATAAGCAATGGTGTTTTCAGTTGGTTCAAGTTTCACAATAAGTTCATAAAAATTGAAAATGAATCAAGTGTCTCAAATAGGTTGATAGGTGAAAAGGAGAGAAACTAGCAATTCTTGTGCGTATATTCTTCATCTGTGCTTTGTCCTGGGGCTTTGGACTTTTAACTCAAAATGAAATTATTTATAACTGTTATTGAGCCGTCCCTCAAGCCATCTCTCAAGATGGTTTTTTTTTTTGAGAGAGCAAGTAATAAATAATTAGCAATTTAATTTTTTACCTTATGCCTAAAAAATGTACCTGGGTGCTTTTCTGCATTTGTTTTCATGGGCGTATGTGTATATACACATACCTAGGTACACTCATAAGTTGCAACCCACGTATCTGTGCAACTCTTATACCACGGCTCTCTTTTGAAGCATGTATCACCGTAGCTGCAGAGGGAAGTTCCACGGTCATGATGAAAATTATAATTCATTGCTATGACAATGATAATTGGTATAGCTATCATCGTGCTATTTAAAGCACAGATCTTGCACCTAGCTTTTTCTGCAGTAGGGTTGTAAGCAATGACAACACATCTTAAAAATAAGAGAGCAAGCTAGTGGCTTCATATGATGCCTAAAAGTCGCTGCTTCTGAATAGCTCTCAGGAGAGGGTGGAAAACAATTGATATCTCCCTGGGGGATAAAAGGGGCAAGATAAACATGTCTGCAATATATGTATTAGTACAAGGTCTTCTTAGCCATTTGTCACAGAAATAGACTGACTTCGAACAACAGTTTACATCAAACTCAGTCTCGAGACAAAGAAACTGAGTCTTGACAGAGAGTGAGGTATCTGCTTGGCAAGGCAGCATCCCGAGCAACCGTAATTCACTTAGCCGCTGGGTTCCTGCACCCCTCATCCGTTTTCCTTTCAGTGTTTCGGGGCATTGTTGCTTCAGTTTGCACAGACTTAGTTGGAGGTAGGCACCATAGGTTTGATTGATACAGCAATTTGCATCTCAAGGCGGCACTCGATAAATACAGTGCCATGAAAGGCTACTCTCTCACCAGCCAATTTCCCCCTCTGGGCTGACTTTAGAAGCTCATTGATGTCACTTCCTTCCTCAGTCAGCAAGTGAATTTTCTTTAATTCTCAAGACCAGCTGTCCATGCTGTCAACAGAAAGTTATTAAAATTCCTTTAAAGTGAATAAAAATAGCCTAAAAGCAAATGTACTTGGAAACAGGAAGGAATCAGTATGCAAAGTCCACAAACCTCTGAGCGAAATAATGTTGATCCAACCAGAGATTTCAAGACGCTAGAAAAAAATAATTAAAGGATGCTAAGCCACGCACTGCTTAATCTTTTATTAGTGAAGGTTTATACAGTTAGAATTTAGCTCCATAAATTCCATTTCTCCTTTTCAAATATGATTTGAATAAATTGGGGGATGATGTAGGTTTTCTTGAAGTGGGATTTCCTTCCTGCGTTATATCATGGGTCAAAGAACAGTTAAACGTCCACCAGTCTGGGAAGATCCAGAAGGAAGTGAAAAGATTATCTCCAGAATCACTGGAGCCACAAAATAAAATTGCAATTATGCTTTTAACTTATTAGGGTTTCAACAGCTCAAAGAGGGAGATCGTTCATTCCATATACAAAGAGCCATGACAATTGAGCAGGAGAGATGGTTCAGTTGGGAAAGTATTTGCCACATAAGCATGAGGCCCTGAGTTCAATCCCCAGAATCTATGTGAAAAAATCACAACATAGTGGCGTGCACTTATAATGGCAGTGTTGAGGGGGTGGAGACAAACAAATCCTGGGCCCACTGGTCAACCTAGCAAAATTGTGGTGTTCCAGGTAAAAGGGAGAGATCTTTTCTCCAAAAAATTAAAAAAAAAAAAAAGCTAGGCTGTATCTGAGTATACACCCAAGACAGAACTTTGGTACACACACACACACACACACACACACACACACACACACACACACACACACACGTAGGTGAAATTTAATGTAATTTAATAGCTATAACTCTCAGAAAGGAACTATCTGGTTCTGAGTACCCCTGTATGGCTGTTCTCTTTACTTCCCCATCAGAGTTTGTCTTAGCTCTCAGTCTATCAGCAAGTAGACCCCTACTTTGTTGCCTGAGTGGCGCATTACCTGGTAGCCAAGTACCTGCCAAGCGTGGGCGTGTTCCCAGCCACACACATCACCCATTGTCGTGACCTCTTCCTTGTTTGAACAGATTCCTTGACTACTAGGCTCATTCCAGTCTTTTGTCTCCGAAACTTGCACTGAGTCTGTACTGCACCAGACCAGGTTGGTGTTTTAGGTTCCTGCCATCACTTAGCTTAGAGGTTCCGTCCATCACCAGCCAAAGCTTTCTACCTACATATACCTCACAGTACATCTGTGCCATGAAACTATCTTAATAAATTGCAGAAGCATCCAAGAAAATGATAGAAATTTGACTAAACCCAGAAAAGAAAATTATATAATACTTAATCTTCATGAAAAGTAAAAATCATATCCTAATCTACCTAGAATTAGTTCTTCGTCTTTGACTTCAGTTGCCGGAAGTTGGAATGTATAATACAGAACTGTTATGCTATATAAAACAGAGTTGTAAAAAGGAACTTCTCATTTTGGATTGCTTTTCTAAGACAGCTTCTCTCTATATATGTAGCCCAGACTGACTTTGAACTTGTGATTCTCCTTTTCAACCTCCCAAGTTCCAGGATCTCAAGCATGTATCCCCATGCCCAGCTTAAAAAATGATGGTGATGATGATGATCCTTATTAATTGGCTGTTTCAACTTTCATGGGCAATCAATCCAGAACTCTATTTGTTCCTTCTCTCACTACTGTGACAAAATGCCCGATAGCAGCCATCTAATAAAGGAAGGTTTAGTCTGACAACAAGTTGAGGGGACATGGTATGCCATGGTGTGGAAGACATGGCAAGAAGAGAGAGAGGTAATAGTAAGGAAAGAGACAGATGAATGTCAGTATTCAGTTCTCTCTCTCTCTCTCTCTCTCTCTCTCTCTCTCTCTCTCTCTCTCTCCTCCTTTCCTTTAGTCGGAGATATCAGACCATGGCTTGTTGTCATTCAAATTCATAGTGAATCTTCCCTTCTCAATTAAATCTCTCTGGAAAAATCCTCACAGACACCTCCAGAGGTATGTATCCTAGGTGATTCTAAATCAAGTCACGTTAACAAGGAAAATTAAACATCCCAACACTCCTGTGGTCAACTTGACACCCAAACACAACATTTTTGTAGCCTTCCTCTGCTGCTTCATGACCATCACATGATGCAAAATCCATTCAGTGTGCTTTCAAAAGCCCCCACATTAATAATTCCGACAAAGTGCAAAATCTTTCTTCTGAGACTTTAACTCATCTTTAAGCTGTAACCCCTTTAAGATAAAAAATAAGTTATAAAGTTTCAACATGCAATGGCCCATAATAAACACTCCTGTCCCAAAAGGACATAGCAAGACAGAACAGGCCAAAACAAGAACCAAGCAGAGCAGGGAAAACATCAAATCTTGCAGCCCCATGTCCCCTAAGTCATTCAATAGAATCGTTTGTCCATTGGCCGGTGTTTCCCAGCATGGCATTTTCCATTTGTGTTGTCATGTACTCTGAAGGCTTGATTGTAGAGCTTGTCAAATCGGGAAACTTGGACCTGTATCTGCCATCTGTCCCATTCTGTCCACAGCTATGATCTTACTGGGCATGGCTGTCCCTCCCTGGACAGGATCCTTACCCTTTAGCTTTCCTGCCACCCTTCTGATTCACTAGACTTCTGAGGACATCTCAGAGTCCTCACATCATTGGCTCCAGACCTCCTCCTATTGCCCATTCCTTCTTGCTCTCTAGCCACCAACGGCTTTGGTTTCATGTCCATAACTTGTCCTTCCTGGCCTTTGGTTGGTTGGTTAGTTGGTTGGTTGGGTTTTGGGTTTGGAGTTTTTTTCACAGACTGCTGTCACTCCAAACTTGCAAGGCTGACTCTTGGACTTCTTGTTTAGTCTGGATATCAAAATCTTGCCAGTTCTTCTTTGCTCATTTCATCTCTTCTTAGGATATTTTCATCTCAGTCTATTGTTTTTTTTACTAACACTACCACAACTCGCAATTATTTATGTTTGATTTTAGGGAGGCTAACCTGGTCTATAATATAAATTCCTCAGTGTCAAGGACACAATTTTGTGTCCCCAAAGACTCAGCCCATTGCTGGCACTTCCTTGGCATTCAAATTCTTTTTGTGGAATGATAGTTCGTATATTTTAATGAACGGAGCCTTGCTAACTTCCCTCATGTCGAATGAAGTTGTTCCTGATTCTTGCTCTAATGAAGAGAAAGGTTTATGAGTCAGAAAAATAATAGA
>CABHPR010119966.1:5135-29834 GCA_902168415.1 Peromyscus melanophrys
GAGAAAGAAAGAAAGAAAGAAAGAAAGAAAGAAAGAAAGAAAGAAAGAAAGAAAGAAAGAAAGAAATGAGAATGAGAATGACCTAAGGTAGTGGAAGCTTCTTGGAACCTATGCAGGTGACCCTAGCGAGGACTCCTCGTAATGGAAGATACGAAGCCTGAACGGGTAACGCTTCCAGTGGTGGGACTGGGACACAAACCCAGCCAAAACCTTCTACCTACAACCTGTCTTGCCTGCAAGACATACTGGGGCAATGGTGGCTCAGAGCTTGTGCGACTGCCCAACCAATGACTGGTCTAACCTGAGACCCATGTGAACAGAAAGAGCCCATGCCTGTCACTATCTGGATGAATGGCCAGGAACCAGAAGCTGCATGGCCCAGAGTCTTAGGGTAAAACCAAACACAACTGGAAAAAAAAAAGCCAAGAAAATGATTCCTAATGCTATTCTGCTATACTCATAGATCAGTGCCTAGCCCAACCATCAACAAAGAGGCTTCCTCTGACAGCTGATGGAAGCAGATACCGAGACCCACAGTCAAATGTTAAGGAGCTTGGGGAACCCCTCAGAAGATAGGGAGGAAGAACTGTAGGAGCCAGTGGGGTCAAGGACACCAGAAGAACATGGCACACAGAATGAACTAAGCAGGGCTCATAGGGGCTCACGGAGTTTGCATCCTCCTACTGGCCTGCCTCCAGCCTTGATATGAAGGTTTGTGCTTGGTCTTTTTGCATCTTATTATGCTCTGTTCAGTTCACATCCCTGCGAGGCCTGCTCTTTTCTGAAGGGAAACAGTGGAGAAGTGGATCTGGGGGAGAGGAGGTAGAGGACTAAGAAGAGTGGATGGAAGGGAGGCTGTGGTCTGGATGTATCATATGAGAGAAGAATAGAAGAGGACAAAAAGAGTTATCCATACTTGTCTGAATTCCTGCAAAGCAAGTTATAGACTATGTGTAGACACCTAGTTTAGAGAAGAAGAAAGAGAAGGAGGGAGGGAGAAAAAACAGAAGAAAAAGAAAAGGAGGGAGTGACAGGAGAGATGTAACAAGAAAGAAAAAGAGAGGGGAGTAAGAACATGAAAAACCACACAGACCTATGCATGCATTGAGATTTTTAGAGACAAGGAGAAGCATGATATTGAAGACGATTATTTGAAAAGTAATTACAGAGAGACATGAAGCAGAAAAAGGGAAAGAAAGCTTTTGTTTAAATTTGATTTATAGTATAGTTTTCAGTTTTCTGAGACTGGATCTCACTCTGCAGCCAGGCTGGCCTGGAACTCACCATGTAGCCCAGGCTAGCCTCAAGCTTGTAATGATCCTCCTGCTTCAGTTTCCCAAGTGCTGAAATTACAAGCATGAACCTCCATGCCTGGTTTTATAATATAATATTCTTTAGGATTTTTATATGCAGAGACTGGATTGCTGTTATTGCCCACTTTTTCTTAAGAACCAATAACCTAATCTGCAGATGACAACCCCCTCACTACTTGAGATAAAATGATCTTAGTTCCATAAAGATGTGAGCTGGAGAAGGGGACATTAGGGGGCATTTATGAGAGTACATTCCTGGTGTGATGGACATGAAGAAATCCTTCCCTGCCTTTCAGAAATGCAGAATTATATGTATATCAGAAGGCCTAGAATGCCTGAACACAGACTGTACAATTTCTATCCACACATGAAATTTATACTTGAGTCAGACTTGTACTAAGAGATCAGAAGACAAAGAAATAACATACCATTGCTGGACTTAGATTAAAGGTGTCTAATTTTCTTTTTCTGAAGAACCCAAATAAAATTTAACACTCAGAAAGGCTGTTATGCAATTGTTGAAACTTTTGGTCTTGAATGATTTAAGACTTGATGTCTTCTGTTTCTTGTGAATGTTGAACACCTCACTTCTAATGGGTGTCCTGCATTTTTCAGAGGCCTAGTATCTTTAGGTCCAACCCCATTTTGCTGCCCCCTTGAGAACTTAAATCTATTTGTTAAAGCCATCCAGACTCAAATGAAAAATAAAGTAAGACAAGATGATTCATAGAATGATAAGATTCTTTGGTTAAATGAAGGATACATTAGGACAATTTTAAATAGCTGGCTAACTAGTTATCTATAATATTATTCTATATATAAGTATATAGTGGTATACCTGTATATAGTACTTCTGGATATACATGACCAGAAAAATCAAATGGAGAAATGATATATACTATAAATATACATGGTGCTTAGAATACTGAAGATAAAGAAAAACAGTAAAAGGCTGTGGTACAGCTCCATGGTAGAGCATGTACTTAGCATGTAGGAGGCCCTGGATTATACCTCCAGTGCTACACACACACACACACACACACACACACACACACACACACACACATGCTCGCCAAAGCCTTCTGTGTGCTCCTCCTCCCCACAGTGACATGAAGTTCTGCCTTGGTTGTACACGACCTGGGGAAGAGCTAGAGTGGATCAGAGAGAGAGGCTAAGTGAAGGGGAGGACTCCCTCCATAGATGGATGCACTTTGGGAAGGGTATCACTAATGATGGCTCAGAACTTTTGGATGATGCAGATGTTTGAGGACCACTCAAACTCACATAAGTAACTCTCAGCCATAGTCTAGTAAGTAAGCTTATTGGTTCACCAAACTGAACTTGGATGGCATTGTTCCTTTAGTCTATGGTTGTGCCCTATCTTCAATGAATCAACATTGGTTCATGTCTTCCAGGGAAAAGTAACACAGCACATCCATGCATTGCCAGCTATAATTAGGCAACCATATTTTAGTGAGTTAAAACATTGGGAGAGTTTCTTGTTCTTACTCACTCAGTGGAACCACCCAAGCTGGAGAATCTGCTAGCACACATGCACGGTTCCTCCTGTGTCTGTCTAGACTTTCCATCTTTCCTCCTTGTACTCTGATCGTCCTTGGCAGAGCATACTGGGAGTCTTCTCTTTCTTTGGCTTTTATTCGAGTTTGTCAAGGAGGAGGCTAATGAGAGGCACTGGAAGAATACCAGAAAACAAATCCTTTCTCCTGCTAGCACTCAGTTCTCTATAGTAAAAGCCTTAGTTAGAGCCCCTTTCTCAGCACGTTTACCCCTCAGACCTCAGGGTGGTGAAAGCCCTTGCTGTTGCCAGCCAAGACAGCGTCACTCTTTCTGTTCTCCTTACCCTGCTCACACTATTAGAAACCATTCCTTTGTTATACTCTTTACAAGTATGTCAGTTGGGTATCATCAATTTCTTTCTGGAATCCTGACCTACACATTCATTTTCAGAGGATCTATTAAGGGCCAGAGAACATGTAAAAATAAATTAGAAATTGATTGTGTTCCCAAAACAACTTACAATCTGGTGAAGGCGATAACTGTGGCTCATCAGACATCATTGGTTGACTAATGTCTGCTTAGATATAATTGAGAAGGAGTAGTATTGTCACACAAAGGCTGGGTTAAGGAGAGGTAGAAAATTCCAATAGATGACTTGTTTTCTATATACTGCTTTGAAGTAATTTGTTTATATATGGTGAAATGAAATTGTATTCAGAAACATTTTAACACAATTTCTAAAACATCTACCTTGCTGTAATTTATGTATATAAAGTGTGATGCTCTGAAATAATAATTAAAGATTATGTACCCATAAACATAATAATTATTTCACAGACATGCAGGTTGTAGGAAAAATTCTTGATTTTCTTCTATATTTATTTGTTAAATTTCTACATATAAATCCTACAAAGACTAAAACATTCTCCCATGGAATTTAAAGCTAGTGTTAATGGAACCATTAAACACACATTTTTAATTATTTGATGGGGATAAGTCAGATTTGAGCAACAACTTAATTATAACAATGGCTAGGTTTTAGCAGTAGGCCTTAATGTAAGATGGATACTATATAATGTTGCTTATTTAATTTCAAGTTCTGTTCAATAAACTGAATATGGTAATACTTTCACACAAAGAGTTTATTTTGATTTTCAAATGTCAGATTATTAGCAAGTGTACAAAGCACACTTTTACCTTTTTCTTTCTTTTTATTTATAAACTGTGTAGAATACAATTTTCATGCCCATTTAGAAAGAGGAAAAAATATTATGAGTAAATGACTCAACATACCCATCATCTCAGGGGCACCTGTTCTTGATGGAGACTTTCCAAATGTTAAAAATGCAAATCAACACTTAGATCTTGTTAAGGCAAATGGCTCTGTATTTAAGAACACTTTATGTTCCTGCAGAGGACCCAAGTTCAGTTCCCAGAAACTATACAGCAGCTAACAGCCATTGTAACCCCAGTTCTAGGGGTTCTAATGCCTTTTTCTGGCCCCTCAGGCAATGCATGCATGTAGTGCACAGAAGCACACCCGTACATATGAAATAAGAACAAATGAATCTTGTGAATATATAAACAACACGCAAGATAATAAAAGGAGATAGCACTTACCCTTTAGGAAATCTATGCGTGGGAATCATAGACAGGTTACAAAGTGGGATTGTTTCTCTATAGATATTTTTAGATAACTAGTGAGGCTATCTAGAATTGTTTAGTTTAATTCAAATTTAACAGATATTTCTACATAAATATCTTCCTGCTTGCTTCAGAACATCCTAGCTTTCTTTTATCATAACAGATTTGTAATTCCTACTACATTTCAGTATGATCTGGTGTGATGAGTAAGGTATATTGTGAATTATCAAATATTTAAATTCTATTACTGGAAGCCTTCTTGGTTTTCAGGATTGAGGCTTTAGGGGAAGCTCAGTCCTAGGCAAGGCTTCCTCAGACCAAGCTGGACAGTATGTGAACTTGGCAAAGAATGGCGGCCTTATCATTGGTATTGGTTGTTCTGAAAAGTCAATAAGTAGATTCTCTAATTGTCTAAGAACAGACGTAAGATCTGAATTTTGCCTGTCTCAGTGGCATGGCTTTCAAAAGGGAACAAATATAAATAAGTCTCAGTAAAAAAACATGCGTTGTGTTGATAAATCTGAATTCATAAAGTACACACAAAGCTTTGAACTGTACGGCCTCAAGTGATAGATTAGCAATACAGACACACAGTAAAGCACTTGGCATGAAAACTGCCCAGTGTAAAATGGGGCAGAAACACATTAAACATTCTTATCAACCTCAAGTCCAAATGGATTACAATTTAGAACATATGCACAATCAGTTATGCAAAATGGACACAACGATTCTCCAATAATTTTGAACTATTTGGGGAATAGTTTATCCTTATATTTTTGAATATGTTAAATGGGGAGAAATGAGAAAGAAAAATTTCAATAATTTACTTTTGTTTGTTTGGCTAGAATAGCAAACCATGAAACCTTCACTGAACCTAATTAGCTCCTCTACACTAGGATTGCAAATCTCTTGGATTCAGGACCCGCTGACCAGATGGTGCAGTGTATCATAATGCATCTAAATAGAGGCTGGAGTTCAGGTCTGAGGCCACAGGACGCCAGGGCAGAATGCACAGTGAAAGTGATACATTCAACTCTAAGGCCAGGGCTGGCAATGGATGTGCTACTCTCTGCCAAGGGGCAAGCCAAAGCCATCTTCCTGAAGCCTGAGGCTCCAGCTAAGTATACGGCTGCTGACTCTGCTTTTTACCTGTGAGGACCTGAGGAGAAGTAACTATAAGAGGTCATGAAGACAAAACACCTGAGGAAAGGTAGAAAGCTGTCTCCAAAGGATCTGTATTCGGCTGTGCAAAAAGATAGGCCCGTCCCCTAAAATACCTTGTATTCCAAGGACTCTTCACAGAAAATCTTCTTTTGCTCTTAATTAATGAGAGTGATTGGTTCACAATCTGCCTTATGACTATGCCTGACGGAACTTAATGGAAGGAAAGCTTAATTGCAAAAAAGCAAAGGAAGAAATTCATTAGAGAAGGCTTGAAACCCAAAAATTATAGGCAAAGCAGGCTACCCAAATGGAAATTGAGCCATTTAAGTTGTCTTAATTAGATTTAAAACCAGAGCTTAGAGAAACTAAATTAGCTCTATCGAATCAGATTAAGAAAAAATCTTAGATAAAATGCATAGTTATTATTGGATTACTCAAGGTAGTCGGAATGGTTTTGTCCTGATGGTTCTAAACCCAGCCTTTGTGAGGAGTTCCAGCAAAACAACAAAGGAGGTAGTTAGCATGACCTTTTAACAGCATGGCTTTTATTCCTATTCTTACAGTAAGACGTTTTAACGGCTGCTCTTCTGCCAAGTGTCTTAAAGAAATGCAAAAAGAGATAAGCAAAGAGAAGATTAATTTCAGTTTTGTTGGAAAGAGAAAAACAAAAGAAAACAAAGACTGTCATTTATTTTTCATCTGAGAGTTAGAAATTTACATGAGATGGGTGTGATGTGTTCCAAGCGATGATAACACTGTTAAGGAGAAAGCCAGTCAAGCAGTCAGCACACCACTGTTGTGTTTACAAGATAAGTGTGAGGATTAGATCTAAGAATGAAGGGGGGAAGAAGAGGAGGAAAGACAGCATCCAGCATTGTAGGGAAGTACAATCCTAAAGCCGGCCTCCTGTCAGTCACAAGTGTTGGATATGAGGGCTCTGCCACAGTGCTGACGGGGTATCTTAGAACACCAAGCAAAAGCTCTCAGGTAAATTGTCTAATAGCATCAAGATAAGTGAATAGGAAACAAAAACAAAGGCTCAAAATGTAAATTGTACATTGCCACAAGCACTGTAAAATGTCTAGAGCCACTAGAGATGACTGCAGGGACATGAGATGGGGGGGGGGGCGGGGCGCGGTCACTGAGGAAGTGGTATCTAAAATGAGATCTGAAGCTGGAAGGAGGAGCAGCCAATCAGTGACAAGGAAAGAATAGCCCAGGCTGAGGAAACAGTCAAAGAAGATGCAGTTAGTCAGGCGGCAGGAGGAGGTGAGGAGAGATGCCTAGATAAGAGAGAGGGACTAGTTCATGTGGACCAGCAAAGACTATTGATTCCACACTAAGACATAGGACTCTAGTGTCGTGTGGAGTTCTTGGGGGGAATTAAAAAGAAAGGTGACATGAGCAGACTGGCATTGGATTCAAATGTTTGCGTGTATGTGCATGAGGGGAAGAGATGGAGGGAGGAGAAGAGAAGGGAAAAGCGAATACATGCCATGGCATGCTCGGGGAGGTGAGTGGAAAACTGTCAGAGGTCAGTTCTGTCCTTCCACTGGGTCTCCTGGGGTCACGCGTGGTGTTCAGGCTTGCAGAGCAAACACGGTTGCCTGTGAAGCCATCTCGCCAGCCCTAGACTGACATTTTACAAAAGATCACTCTCACTACGGAGACATCTGCGGAAAGAGAAGCCTTTGGATTCCCAGTGCTTGCTGGGTCCTGTACTCATTGAGTATTCATATTGGGAAACATTTTTTTTCAGCATCTCTTGTTTGCCATTTTCCCTGAGCAAGAAAGAAATGCAAAGATCAATAAGGCTTAGAGTTTGCTTTCAAGAAATGTAACACATTGGTAAATAAATATGATTTATCAGAGACAAATGTTTGTTTATAGGTGTGTGCAACATGCTAAAGGAGAAGAGGGGGAAACGTCACAAGATAAACACTAAAATTGGCCTTGTAAAGACATACAAAGAAAAATAATCCAGACAGCAGCAATTAAAAAATATTGCAGGACCAGAAGAATACAGAATGGGAGGGAAACAAAGGAAGCCTGGTGATTCTAACACCAGAGTGGAAGGAGGTAGGTCGTGACAAATGGGTGTGAACATGCTACATGCCAAGTCCTTAAACTTAGTCATACGGACAAGAAGTTTGCCGCAAAGTCACAGAGCTCCATTATATGCTGACCTAGGAAAATGTAAGAGTCCCTGTGCTTAGACAACTGGAACAAGAGCCCCAGAAAAAGAAGCCATGGAGCCACAGGCACTATTTTTTCTATTTCCTCATTTTGTCTGGGGAGTAGATGCCCTTCTGTCTCAGTCCCCATCATCTGGAAAGGATTGGAAACATGCGCCTTAACTGCAGTCCCTCGATCCGAGGGCCAGGAGCTTGATGCAGGAGGCTACCATCCAGCCCACCCTTTCTCTTCCCTGCTCTCCTTCATTCCCTTCCCATCACTTACTCTCACATCTGTCCCCTCAGCACCTAGCACAGTGCTTAGAATGAAGTCCATGCTGAATTAATTTAATGTTCAATCCTGAGAAAGATAATGGGGGACTGAAAATACATGTCAGTTATTTGTTTTTGTTACCTTTGGAGAGAATTTTGAACAGTACCAGCAGCATCCCCCACTTTTCAGTTTCTGACTTAAATTTAGGCTGGTATAATCACAGGCATTTCTAACAATCCCCGGGTGGTTCTACTGCAGGGAACTACTGCCCGACTGTTAATGCCTTAGGGACCTGTCAAAATATAACTTTTTAACTCTTTCAAATTACCGTATTTTATTAGATAATTTCTACTTGTTTTTCTCTGTCCATGTGCATTTTGTTGTTGTTGTTGTTGATGATGAGGTTTTTCTTTTAGTTTCATGTAACTTCTTCCTCGCAGGCCCTGTCTCTATGCAGTACACTGGAGCTTGACACAATTGTCAAATACTTCACCCCAAACTGCTGCCTCCCTCTTGATTCTGTGGGGATGTCCCTCTAAAATTCTTACGTTGAAACAGAATCACCAATACAGTAATGTTAGCACCTGGAACACTTAGGAGGTGGCTGGGTTATGAGGACAGGCTCTACTATCACATAAGGGTCATGATCTTCATAACAGAGAGCTCAGTGATCTGCCTTATCCTCTTTCCGCCATGGGAAGCAGTACTACCTAGGAACAGCAATCAGAAACCACTAACCGTGTCTGCTGGCAGCTTAATTTAAGACTCCCCTGCCTCTGTAACTGAGAGGAATACCTTTTGTTGTTTATAAACCACCCAGATTATAGTATTCTATCGTGGCCAGAACAGGTACACATTGTCCTGGGTAAACTTTCTATAAATTAATACCATAACAAAGAGATTTGTGATCATAGCTTCACCTGCTAGTAATATAGTCCTGATATAAAATATACAATCTTCCATCCCAATCATTTAACTTCAAGAAATCTGAGCACTCAAATAGCAAAGGGATTTGTCCTAGATAATGTAGGTAGTTATTTCTTAAACATATGTGTCTGACACTAACTCCAGGATCCTTCCTGCTTTGGTTCACAGCTCCTCTCAAACTCTGATTTTATCCCTTTGGTAGGAATATTTCCTTCTATTGTTAGAAAATTTTACTCATATCTTCTTTTTACTTGGAAGTAAGCAAGCACACAGGAGTTTGTAATACATTAGCTGTTGTTCAAATCTCTGTGACCAAAATTACCATTCCTGTTACCGACCCAGTATCTCCAGTTACCATCTGAAATAACCAAGTCAGACAATTAAAACTGCTGAGTCACCAAGTCCTGCTGGCCTTTGACATTTGTGTTTTCAGTGGCACCACTGTCACTACTGGAGCTGAAGGTCTCTTCAGCCTAATGTCTAGAACTAAAGCTCACTCAGTATCTTTCCAATGTCCCCTTTATTCAGTCCTTCGCCTTTATCACAGCTAAAAGACTATTATATGTATCATATCCTCAAACAAGGCATTACTCTATCATTTACAACGTGGGTACCCAAACAGTCCATGTGTCATCAATATTCAAGAAATGTTTGTCGAATTATAATTATTTTTAAATAAACTAGACCCAGTCTGATAAACTACATTTTCAGGGTGGTTTCATTAGGAAATCTTAGACCCACATAATAGAAAGATTTATTTTAAAAAAAAACTCCTTAAAATACACAAAATGAATAGAGAAAAGCTGTGGGATTATTCATACAGAGCAACCAGCTTTCTCTTTTATTTTTATACTTCCATTTTATATTCTGTTTTAAATATATTTATCTTAGCCTGAGTGCAATATATGTACTTATTTGAAAAAACAATAATATAAAAGACATGAAAAGGAAGATGAAATGCCATACCTTTCTCTAGCTAATCACTGATTATAACCTGATGTGACAATTCAATACACTCCCAGACAAAACACAGCAAGCTGCTTGGTGGCCACTGACAAAGTGATTCTGAAGTTGTTCTGGGGAAGCAAAACAACAATGGAGGAGAAGAGAGTCAAGTACTTCCTTACTTCAAGACTCATTACAGGACAACAGCAATCAAGATGCCATGATATTGGGGGGGGGAAAAAAACAAAAACAACAACAACCAAAACAAAACAAAACAAAAAAAACAACCAGACAAATCTGACAGGGCAGGACAGACAGACCAAACCATAAATAGGCCCACACATAAATAGTCAACTGATCTTAGACAGAAGAAATTAATTCAGCGGTGAAAGGAAAATTTTCTTTAAAATGGCGGAGCAGAGTGGAAGACAAAGACAATAAATAAAGATGGTTCTAGAACCACGAGGCACCCTCTTGAAAAAAAATGAATCGAGACCCATTTGATAAGCCCTTCTCAAAAAGTAACTCAATGTTATAAAACCCCAAAAGGTAACCAAAGAAAATGTAAATGACCTTGGAAATGGTGATGGCTTTTAGAAAAAAGAAACCAAAATTTCCACTGAAAGAAATAATTGATAACATGGACTTCATTAAAATTTAAAACTTCTGCTTTGCAAGTTAATGTGAAGGGAATGAACACATGAATCACACACTGGGCAGAAGTATTTGCAAAATAAATCTCTAATAAATATTATTTTCCAGAAAATACAAAGAAACTACTAAAATTCTATATAGAAAACAAATCACCTGCTTAAAAATAAGCAAAAAAAAAAAAAAAACCCAAAAACAAAACAGAATAGAAACCTCATTGATAAAGAAAGCTAAATGATGAGCCAGCATATGCAATGGTGTCTCTGCAGACAAGTCTTATGTCAACACAAGCTAGTGTCATCTGACAGGAGGAGCCTCGATTGAGAAATCGCCTCCATAAGATCAGGTTGTAAGCAAGCCTAGGGGGCATTTTCTTACTGAATGTCTGCTGGGGGAAGGCCCAGCCTATGGTGGGTGGTGCCATCCCTGGGCAGGTGGTCCTGGGTTCTATAAGAAAACAGGTTGAGCAAGCCATGAAGAGCAAGCGAGTAAGTAGCACTCCTCCATGGCATCGGCATCAGCTCCTGCCTCCAAGTTCCTGCCCTGCTTGAGTTCCTGCCCCAACTTCCTCTGATGAGGAACTATGGAAGTATAAGGAAAATAAACCCTTTCCTCTTGGTTTTGTCTCAGCCACAGTTACCTTAACTAGTACAGAAAGTGGTACCAGGATCTTGGGGTATTTACTTGATAGAATTGACTGTTGTTTTGGGGAGGATTGTGGAAGCACTTTGGAACTTTGGGCTAGAAAAGTCTGCTGTGGGATGTTCTGTATGGCAAATGTGTTGCTCTGATTGGTCAATAAATAAAACACTGATTGGCCAGTGGCTAGGCAGGAAGTATAGGCGGGACTAACAGAGAGGAGAAAAGAACAGGAAGGTGGAAGGAGGCACAGCCACCCAGCCACCACCAGGACAAGCAACATGTAAAGATGCCGGTAAGCCACGAACCACGTGGCAAGGTATAGATTTATAGAAATGGATTAATTTAAGATATAAGGACAGTTAGGAAGAAGCCTGCCATAGCCATACAGTCTGTAAGCAATATAAGTCTCTGTGTTTACTTGGTTGCATCTGAGCAGCTGTGGAACTGGCAGGTGAGAGAGATTTGTCCTGACTGTGGGCCAGGCAGGAAAACTCTAGCTACAAATGGCGCCCAACGTGGGGCACGAACCCACGACCCTGAGATTAAGAGTCTCACGCTCTACCGACTGAGCAACATTGAGGTTTGTGAGCTCAAGTGGCCTGTTTTGTAGGAACTTGGAAAACAATACTGAGAACAGACAGATGGTAGAAGTCTATCTTGTGAATTTCAGAGGAAAGTTTGAAGACTCTTTTGGGGCCATTTGCTGTTTTTGAATGATGAATTGGAGGGTCTGGTCAGCTGGGGCTGAAGAACCATCTGTGATTAATAAGAAAATAGCATCACTGAAGTGAAATCTTTGCTTTACTGGGACAAGTGATGCTGGTTAGCTGGAGATCAGAAATTAGTGACGGTTAAGAAGAAGCCAGCATCACTGAGGCACAATCTTTTTGGAATTGTTTCCTCCAGGAACACACAAAAGCTGTTCTAGAGGTTGCCAGGGTTGAACCTCATGCTAGCAGCTGAGTATAGTAATGTGTAAGAGTCTCCCAGGTGGTACTGGTTTTGAAGGCATCATGGAAAGTAGTTGAGGCTTGGCTGAGAAAGCCAGTAAGCACACTCCTTCATGGCCTCTGCATCAGCTCCTGCCCCCAGGTTCCTGTTCTTTTTGAGTTCCTGCCCTGACTTCCTTCAATGATGAATTATGTAAGTATAAGCAAAATAAACCCAGTGTTCCATCATAGCAATAGTAATACCGAGACAGGACTCAACATTGCATGTCATTAAGGAAGTGTCAAATGTAACCAGTGAGCTCCCACTGCACGCCTATTAGAATGGCCACAGTTCAAAATACTGGCGGTGTCAGACTCTAGTGGGGGCACCCAACATGTATCTGGGAACCTAACACAGCATACCGTTTTAAAAGAAAGCTTGTCGTTTTCCTACAACACTAAACACACCGCTTACATTATATCATCTCAAAGATGTGCTCCCTGGTGTTTACTAACTGAATGAAAAACTTAAGTCCACACCAAAGCCTGCATGCAGCATTTTGAGGCTTTGCTCACAATTATTAAAATTTGGGAGTACCCAAGATGTCCATCAATAGGAGTAGATAAATCATGGGATATTCAGATGATGAATACTATTCATCATTCAAAGAAATGAGCTACCAAGCCATGAAAATGCATATAGAAACATCAAATGTGTTCTATCAAGTATCCATCTGATAAGGCTGTATAGCATATGAATATTATAGCTATATGATCTACTGGAAAAGGAAAATATATTGAGATGTACAAAAGATTAGCAGTTTCCAGGTATTAGGGGAGGCAGGGGATTAAATAAGAAAAACCCAGAGGATTTTTAGGTCACAGTAGGGGATACATGGCAGGCACTTTTCAGACCCGTAGAATGCTCAGCACTGAGAGTGAATCCTAATGTGAACTGTGACTTTGCCTAGATGATGTATGGCTGCATGTCCATCAGTCTCATTCTGGTATGGGATGTGAAGAGTGGGAGGCTATAAACACATGGGGACACGCAGCATATGAAAACTCTGTACTTAACTGTTTAATGCTGTGAGTTTAATGAAGGTTAGTAATTGAAGAATATCTTAATGTTTATCTGACCTCTTGGTGGGAATTAATTTAGTCATCAATGAAAAAGAAATCTCAACAGTAAAACTACCAAGGGATTTGACTATGCTAAAAATATATGTAGCCGATATTAAAAATCAAACTACAACATAGAAAAAATTTTCTACAAATGTCTCTTACAATCTGTTAAAAATACTCTATATAACTGAAAAGAAATGAGTTTCCATTTTTAAAAATTCAGGAAAGAAAAAGTGATAAATGAAAGACAATAAACATATGAGGACATGCTCTAATTGTAGTCAAGCATAAATGTAAACTGAAATAATGTCACTTATTAAATTAATAAATAACTGAGTGAGATGGGTGGCCCCACATACTGCCTTTGGGATTATACAGCAATAAACATTTGCAGAAAAGACATTTCATGACAGAACAAGATGTATGACGAGCCTTAGAAGTGTTCTCATAGTTAACCCACCATTTCTATCTCTAGAAATCTGGTCCATGTTAGAATTAAATACTTATATACACATAAGACTTATAATGACATGACATCAGTATTTATCAATATTAGCAAAACACGGTTTAATAGTCTCTAGTAGCCAGTCTTAAAATGGTCAAAGGACAATATTCACAAGAATATTTTATGGTAAAGAAAACTCAAAGTATAAATGAAAATATAATAATTGGTCTGGGAGACATAGAGACAGATGTGTAGAATATGGGGATATGCAAAGACTAAATACTGATCTATCTAGAAACTGAAAGAGAGTAAATAGGAAAACTTATAGAGTCAGGTATTACAATGCTTATAAATAGATTCAGGAAAAATATGTATCTGCTATAGCAAATTGGAAATTATAAGAAATATAAAACACAAGCATTTCTGATCAATAGTCAGAAAGTATAAGACAAAAGACTGATGAATATTTATTTGACAAAAGAGCTAACAAAATTAACATAAATGATTAATAGCAATGAGAAAGAATATTTGCAAACAAACACTTGCTATCCATAAAATATACAGCAAGTTTAAAATTAATAAAAAAGGGAAAATTCACCAGTAGAGAAACCAAGACAGAAAAATACTTTACTAAAGGAAAACTGAAAATTATGATAAATATGTGAAAATGTGTTTCTCCTCACATACACACACACACACAAAAAAAAAATACCCCAGAAATATTTGTAGTAGACTACAGATTTTGAATGAGCATGTTCAAATTCTTGAAGTTTCAATTCAATAACTTATTTAAAGAATATAATTTGGCAAGTGCACATGATTTATGTAGTGAGATGATCTTTACATCAAAATTCATGATAGCGAAAAAAATGTATTAGACACATCTAATATGCGACTTCACATTTACTGCATTCAGCAGAGGCGGCCCCAACCAGGCAGCGCTAGACATAGAGGAATTAATACCCCATGAGCACACTTTAGCCAATGTGTGACAGGCGTCAGCAGATAAATGACTCTCCCTCCCTTCCTTTGTTGTTCTGAGACAATGTTTATGTTGCCATTTAGAACACTCCTCTGCAAGGCAGAGCAATCAATTCCAATGACTACTGAGCAGCAGAGTCGGTCAGGTCTAAATCACTCTCTTTTGAGCCCTCCTCTCATCCCCTCTTTGCTGTTCACAGGCATTAGCTCCATGTGACTGGACTAACACATAAAGTTATGACACGGAGGCATTTCTTCACCTTAGCATTTGCTTCTATGTCAGCCTAAAACAAAGGGGAGAATGCTGTGTCTATTGGGGGGATCTAAACAATGGAGAAGGCAAAAAGGTTGAGATAGAATTATTTATATTGCTTTGCTTAGCAATTTGGATTTGTTTTAATTGTCTAAAATAATTCTGACCTCACATTCTTTTGCAGACTCTTGTCACCCCTCTAATCAAATTAAAGTTTACCTCCTCTACCCTTGAACATGGGCAGCGCTTTGAAAGTGATGGGTTCATGAAATCTAGAAAGACTGTCAACAGGACTTCTGAGGATGATATAAAAGGAGACGAGGCTTCCAGGTGGTTCTCTCTCTTTCAAGATACTTGCCTATGAATATAGCCACCATTTCGTGAGCAAACGATTATATCAGAAACTCTGAAGACTCTGAAATTTTGTCTCATTTGCAAGAAAACCATTATATGGCCAATAAACAGATGGTGGATGGATAGACGATGGATAGGCAAACACATACACATATACATCCATGTATGATGTGAATATTGCCTGAAAAGATGAGGCCTCAGGGTCAGACACAAGGTAGACCATTACAGCAACATCAGAACCATATACTCATTGTTTTTCCAATACCAGTGTCTGCAGGCCAATATCCTGATGGTATCTGAACATACGCTGGGGCACATTAGAGGTGAAGAACCCCAATACTAGGAAGTTCTGACCATGTTTGGGGCTCTCAACAATAAGCCAATCCTCCCCTCAGGAAACAGAGAAACATCTTTCTTTGGAATGTATGCAAATATGGAGAAGAAAAAGACCTGATTTTTATCTTTTGGTATTCTAGATCATATCTAGAAAAAGATAGTCCCTGAGCTTGACTGTCCTGGAATGTCTGCTTGTAAAACTGTTCTTAAACTGGCTGTAAATTCCTTTGTTCAGAGATCCTGGACCATACAGAAGCATGAAATATTCATGGGGAATTATCTCCCAACAGAAACCCCAGCCAGAGAGCCCAAGTGGAGATTGTCCAACTAACAAGCCAAGCTAAGATCTAAGCCAAATCCAAGCATCAATCATCAGATACATGGGTGAACAAGTCTGCAGGATTCCAAGCCCTAGACTTTGAGCCACAGAGCTGATACTAAAGTGAAACATTTAATGCTCAACCCTTGGAGATCGTTGCCTAAGACTGGAGAAGCTGAGATCCTCAGTCAGTACAGTTTGTGATCAATAGATCATTAAAACAATGTGAGAGAATGTCTTTGATACATTAAACAAGCAGTTTGAGACTGAAATGTTTAATTTCATTCAGTTTTCAGAGAGAGTACACACACACACACACACACACACACACACACACGTTACATTATACAAACATGTTTGTTCTGGTAGGATTTCAAATTTCTTCTTTATATTTGTATATACAGATATATTTCTTAAAACATCACTATTTCTTTAATCTGGAAATAAAACCGGTGTTTCTCTTGCAGAATTTTGAAAACCTTAATCTCTGGAGAAAATAGTGTGTTTTTTTCTTCTACTTTTCTCTTCCAACCAGTGTTCTCTAGAGTAAGTACTGAGCAGAAATGTGGTGATGTGGGGGTGATACAGGCAACAGTGGAGATGCTTTCAGGTATTGGAATGTGGTTTCCTTTACAGTAGAAGTGTCTGTGGCGATATTCTATTTGTGCACCCCAATACAACTTACCTGGAGATCAGAGGGAAAAGCGAGCCACTATATTAAACATAGAAGTCAGACAATGATAGTACACACCTTTAATCCTAGCATTCGGGAGGCAGAGATTCATCCAGATCTCTGTGAGTTCAAGGCCACACTGGGAACACAGCCAGTCAGCACTAGTTAACCATAGAGGTCTGGAGGTCTGTACAGACCGACAGGAAGTGATAGAGCCGGGCAGAAAGAGGAAGTGATGTAGCTGGGCAGAGAGAGGAAGTGAGATGGCAGGGCACAGAAAAGATATAGGTGTTAGTATACAGGAAGTAGCTCTCTCCGGAGGCTGAGGAGTTGGTGAGGTTGGCTATAGCTTGTCCTATTCCTCTGATCTCTCAGTTTTCACCCCAATATTTGGCTCTGAGTTTTTTATTAATAAGACTGTTCAGTAATTCATCTTACAAGTGTCAGCCAACTCCCTTACAATCTTTGTTACTATGTGAGATACTGGGGCCATCAGAGCACTGGAGAAGTACTGTCCTATGCCAACTGCTGTTATAGTTCTTTTGGAAAGGTGGTGTGATATGGCATGAACTCTGTATTGGAAACTGGGCATTTTGGCCTCCTCTCCAATGTCAATTGCTTGACCCAACAGAAGTCAGCTTACTTCTTATATAGTGTAATAGCCAGGATGAATGGAAAAATGTTTCAATTTTTTTTTCCTGTTTCAGTTACAAGCCTGTGCTGGCTAGTGTTTTGTCAATTTGACACTAGTTAAGAATTATTTGGGAAGAGGAAGTCATAATTGAGAAGGTGCCCCCACCAGACTAGCCTGTGGGAGAAAGTGTATGGGGTCACTTTCTTGATTGATGATTGATGTGGGAGGGTCCTGCTCATTGTGGATGGTGCTAGCCCTGGGCAGGTAGTCCTAAATTGTATAAGAAAGTAGGCTGAGCAAGCAACACTGGGAGTCAGCAGTAAGCAGTACCTGCCTCCAGGTTCCTGGCTTACTTTCTTGGATGATGGACTACAAGTTGTAAGATGAAATAAACCCTTTCCTCCCCAAGTTGCTTTTGGTCATGGTGTTTCATCACAGCAATAGAAACCTAAAAGAAAAGACAGAACCATTCTAGCAGAAGCACACCCAACATAAGAATGGAGCCAGTTCTCCAAGGGATACTTAACAGTTTATTCCATAGGAATGACACATCCATTCTCCTAATCCAAACTCATCACTCCTCTTTCTTGCAAAGCCCTGACAAGATTTATCTTCTCCAAGATTCCTTGCTAAACATATGTCACCATTATCTGATCACTATAATAAGTCCCACAATACTTCAACTAGCTAGGTCACTTTTAAAAGTAAAAATTAGATATGTACTTTTCAGTCTATAACTTCATTTATATTTGCATGCCTATCTGGTAATCTCTGTATAAAATATACTTAATATAGGAACAATACTAATCAATCCACACCTCATAAAATAATGTGATGGGTCAACAAAAAAAACTGTACACTTGTATAAACACATTTAATGGCAACTTTTGAAAATACATACAGTCTCAATTTACTAATATCTACTATAAGATTTGAACTGTTCCCTCACAAAAGCACCCTCCCCTGAGTCTTCCAAAACAACCCAAATTGCAGACCTTTCAGAAAAAAAGAAATTAAAATAAAAACCAGCAGCAACTACATCAAAACTAACAGGTAAGTGGACCCATCCTCAATCTGTTAAAATGAGATTGTGGGGAAATGTAGTTCCAAAGTCTTATTTCTGTTGAGGCTAGAAGTCATTTTTGTATCAGAGTTAAAATATCCATTTACAATGCATGCTCAGATTTTGAGTTGTTACAAGCATATTTAGTTAAAGGCAGGATTATTTCAAGATCTGTTGAAAGAAATGGTTTTAATTTCTTGCAGGTAAGCCAACCATACCACCTAGAAACTGAAGCAAGACAAAAGCAGCCTTTGCTGTGCCTGGTGATGTAGAAAGGAGCTGGCATTACTTTATTAGATACAAATTCATGAAAGAGGAAAACCAAACTCTTATCTTACAAAAGCTCAAAAATTAGAGAAGTGTCTTGAGAAGCTGAGAAGATCTGACATGTCAAATCAATATGCCTCTTTAGAGAAACTTACTTGGAAAAGGAATGATGTCCACTTTGTCTTTTTTCCTGCTACAAAAATACCCATAGATATGGTGAATGAACATCAAGATAGACTTTGGGATGTTGCCGATTAACCAGCCAAGGCTGGGATCAGTGACCTACTTTAATAAGAAATAAAAACTTCAGGACTCTTAAATGTGGATGAAATAGCTTGATGTTCATTACTCAGGAGTGGTCTAAAGGGACAAGGAGTCCTGGGATCATCCAGCTGCTTGGAAGAACGAGTCATCAGTAACACAGATGGAAGAAACAAAACAAAACAAAACACTGCTTCTGACAGACAATCCCTGACATTCCTCTGATCGATATTAAAGAGCACCATGTAACAGGTCACCGTGTTCAATTGTCTGGGGTAACATCTAGCCATTCACTTACCCAGCAGACATCTGGAGACCTGTACAAGGTCATCATTAAGGCTTTCCAGAGAGCATTTTTGTGCCATAAAGAACATTTCTCTAAAGATTTCAAACTCAAAACTACCTCTGACTTGCTCCAACTTGATGTTTGAAATTATCAGTGACCTAAATACTGAGGCAAACTCCAAACTACATTTTGAAGACTATCTGACTTGATGAGAGGATGTCCATGGGAGCTCTTCATCTATCCTAGAATACTGGGGTCTGGGCTTTAAAATTTTCATAAAATTGGACAAAAAAAAGCTTACCATTTATGTGGTCCTGTATGTATGGAGACCTAATTAGCACTATGGAATGTCTGCTTTCCAGAATGTCTTCAGAATTGAACTTGACCGATTCCTATCACAAATATGACTAACATAAAAGAAATTTGCCCACTGGAACACGAGAGAGTGGTCCAACGCTGCTGCGATCGGTTGCATTAACATCTTATCAGGTGCTGGTTAAAACAGAGACTCCAAGCTCTCATCTCAAACTGCCTACATTGAAAATTCCAAGAATAGAGCCCAACAGTTGGTATTTTTAATGAGGACTCGATCTAGCTTTCATGAGGACTCAAATTGGAAGCCCCAGACTAAGGGACTAAGAAAGAATCCACGCAGTCCTGTGGTGCTGGAGGCACATCTGACTTTGTGATGCATTTAGCCTGGCAGATATTCAGTACAAGGTCACCACTTGAAGGATCAACTTCATTAACACGTGTGCTTCAATGTTAAAACATCAGCTTTTATTTTGATGACTGCGTCAGTCTTTGCCATGGAGTTATTAGGAAGGATACGGCTAAGATACTCTTTACATTAACTTTATCTCCTTTCAAGAAAGAGCCCAGTGTTTTCTTATTGTGAAATCTGGTGTTCATCATTTCTTCACTTTCTGTTAAGCTGTCAGGAAAATCAAAACCAAACTGGTACCTAAATGCAGCAATTACTTTAATCCTCACAGTAAGCATATTTCTTTCTACCGTTCTTTCCACTTTTTGTAAATTAAAAGAGAAAATAAATTATCAAAGTTCTCTCAGGAAAAAGTAAGAGAGGAAAACATCTCTAAAAATCGTAAGAGTTTTATAATATCCAGGTGCCTGTATTTAGACAGTAATGCATACTCGTCTGGTGGTGAGGTTTTGTTCCTACATACACTTGTCCAGACAGAAGTGTCCCAAGGCTTCTATGAGACACAGTAAAGCCCCAAGAATATCAGAGACTTTAGTTCAAGACTAAAATATCTAGAACATTGATTAAATTCCTCATATAGAGACATGAGGGTGATTAAAATCAACCATGGACCAGCAAGACACCTATAGTCCACTGCCAATCTGAGTAATGACACAGATGTCTACATTACAGGTCAAAGTATCTAGAAGCTACAGCTCCGGCTGGAGCAGCTATGCTGGAAGCCGACTCGGAGGTGACAGAACTCTTGCACACCCTTTCTGTTAACTGCTCGCATTGTCCTAAATTCAGCCATCTAGTTTGTAACTAAGCAGATCAGCCAGTGGAAGACTTTATTATTTCCTCTTCCTCTCGGTGCAAATAACTGATTGATTAGTGTGCTGGTCAGTTTTTTGCCAACCTCACTACAGTCATCGGGGAAGAGGGGACATTAATTCAGGGATTGTGTCTATTAGACAGCGTGCAGGCAGGTCTGTGGGGGCATTTTCTTGATTAATGGTTGATGTGGAAGGGCCCAGCCCACTATGGGATGTGTCACACCTGGGACGTGTGATCCTGAGTGGTGTAAGAAAACAAGCTGAGCAAGTCAGTAAGCTTTGCTCCTCTATGGTCTCGGCTTCAGTTCCTGCCCTAAAGTCCCTGCCCTGATTTCCCCTCATGATTGGCTCTAAGAAGTAAGATGGAAGAAACCCTTTCCTTCATGGTAGCTTTTGGTTATAGAGTTTATCACAGCACCCAAGGCTAACTAGGACAGTTACCTGTTTTGATTCATGTATAATAAGGGAGCTATAGAATCCTGTAGGGCTAAGATCGAGTGTATGAATCCTGTAGGTTCAAGTGGCAATTACTGAGTAAAACAGAGTTCACATCTAAAAATCTGAGGATTCCTTCATTCTCTGAATGCATTTTACTCAAAAATGGTATTACTAGAGCTCTTAGAACATTCCTTGACTCTGACTGTGGCAAACTGGTATCTTTGGCAGTGCAGGAAAACCTGAATGCAAAAAGTGTTTGAAATTTAGATAGACAGCGTTTAGGTAATATCTCAGAGAAAATTTGGGGATTAAAAAGTTTGGTTCAAATACTAACTTTTATCAAATAAAACCCATTAGGCCTTTTAGGAGTAATGCCATATAAATATAATTTTAAATCTGTTTATTTTGTCAGGGAAAAAGTACAAGGTTTTAAAAAGCACTTATTTTTATATTTTGTTCATGGCATATGTGTGCTAGGGCCTGTAGAGACTGAGTGAGGGGATCAGATCCCTGGAGTTAGAGGTGGTTGTGAGTCACTCAATCTGGGTGCTGGGAACCACACTTGGATCCTTTAGAAGAACAACATGATCTGTTCACTGCTGAGTCATCTCTCCAGTTCCAAAGTGTAGATCTTTAACTCAAAATTTAGAATAGGAAAAGTATCTAACCAATTAAAGTCATTAATTTATAATCAAACTAATCAAAATTATGAGTTGTATATTTAGAACTTGAGGTTATTTGCTATGAACTGAAATCATGTTTTATGTTTAGCCTAGAAACATTAACAGCAGGAATTCAAGAATCAATCTGCACCATGCATTACTACTCAGTTTGCCATTGTTAAAATCAACAGGTTCATTCTGAATTGATTAAGTACAGATGGACATGAGAGTCTGGATGGTCAGAGTAAAAAGAAAGAACTGTATTCTGTTTTAATGAGTGCGCAAATCATCAAATTGGACTGAGGGGGAAGAAGAGGGGAATGCAGTAAAGCTCAAGTATCTCACTTGCAGACAGAATTCTTTCCATTTACCCTTACTTTTAAAAGTCATTTAAATACAGTATGACCAGAACTAGAAATTTCATAGAAAATATTACCTCTCACAAAGAGCTATGTGTGTTCATACCATGCTTTTTAAGTCCCCGAGACTAGGTAAAAAGCAATGCCAACTTGAAGATAATACCTTTTATTGGCAAATTGAACAATGACAGATACATTTATAGAATTTTAAAAATGTATTTTCTGGAAGCTGAAGGGAAATTTTTCTTATTCCCTGAAAGCACATCTGTCACTACTGAGTTAGTAAAATTAAGGTGTTACCAAAAGCTTGCCTTGGAAATTCACTGAACTAGATTAGTGTTGGTGTCATTTTATATAAGACTGAAGCAAACTAATGTATCCTCCATTAACGCTACAACTTTGCAGACAGATCACCACTGTGGAGATTACATTTACAGGGACTCTGTATCTGTTATCAGCAGCTCCCTTCCAACACGGTTTCTAAGTGAACTCACCTCCTCTCTCTGAATTTCTCCAAGCCATTTTGAAAACAAAACTAAACTAAACTCAGAGAAATGTTTTAAATTTTGAACGCACGAACAATCACAAAAATAAGTGGTCAACTGATACCAATAGATAAGGGTGGAGTGAATCCAAATATGCAAAACTACAGATGTCAGTAAATTCTGGTAACAAAAAGATTGTAATTATTTGAAGAGCTTTGTCTTGCTCACAGCAAAGGTAAAAAGGCATTACTACCGTCAGACCCTGATTCAGAGTATGTCATTGTCAGATCTGATGCATAGAGGAAAAATGAGCTAAAATCAGTACTGCTAATTGATTTTTGCTTTTGTTTTTTGTTTTGTTTTGTTTTTGTTTTTCGAGACAGGGTTTCTCTGTGTAGCTTTGCGCCTTTCCTGGAACTCGCTTTGTAGACCAGGCTGGCCTTGAACTCACAGAGATCTGCCTGCCTCTGCCTCCCGAGTGCTGGGATTAAAGGCGTGCGCCACCAACGCCCAGCTGCTAATTGATTTTTATCAACATAAGAATATGACACATATTTTCATTAGTAAATCACTTGTTTAAAATTTAAGAGAGGGTTTGGAAATCAAAACTTTGGACTTTGGCAAATGCACAGAAAACTGTTGTGGTTTGAAAACATCCCTCCAAACCATGTATTAGAAATACAATCCCTATGTATGTTAACAGCGTTTGGAAAAGGGTCTTTGGGAGGTGATTAGGAATAAATAAAGTCATGAAGACACGACTCCATTGTGGTATTAGTAGCTTTTTAGGAAGAAAAAGACCATGTTAATGTGATTGCTGTGTCTTGTCAAAAGATGCCTATCCACCATGGTGAGACATGGCAAGGAGGCCCTCACCATATGCCAACACCATGCTCATGGACTCTTGATTCCTAAACTATGAAGAAGAATTCACATTGCATAAATTGCTTTGTCTCCAGTATTTTGTTATACAAGATAAAACAGACTGCAACAGTATTTTATCTCTGGTTCTCTTTTTCTAATTATTAAGACTTTCATTTTTATATTTCTTTTGGAAACATAATATACAAAGTTACCCAAACCATGTTTATTAACATACACAAGAAAAGACAATGATCAATATAAAATTTTCAAATCATTCTAAAAGTACAGAATCCTAACTATGAATGTAGAAATATAATCACTTATATATTTCTAGTTTTAAAATATTTTAATGATAAATCAGATGGTATACAATTAGTCTGATATGTTTAGCAAATATAATGAATACAAGGTTGAATAAATGTGCAAAAATAAGTATTTATAGCATCTTAATATCTAGACAATTCAGAAGCTACAGAAAACTGAACTTCAGGTGACACTGCTTATCCTACATTAAATATAAATTAAGTCCACATGACCAGCATGACCTATTTCTAAAGCATACATTTAAGTTATGAATGAACATTAATTTTCATAACAGAAAAGTTTGGCACACTTAGTGTGATACATGTCTTCTCAAAACAAACTGCAACTGCACGCACTACATATAACGAGCATGTAATGCTCACACTGATGTGCCTACATGTGCCCTGCTGCACCCCTGTACTTCCTCTGGGGGATTAGAAATTTCTTTTAGGAGGCTCACTGTTTGAAGTGAAATTCAATAGAAAACAAAACACTTGACTTTTGGATTCTCAAAGTAACAAAACCTTTCCCATTATTCAAAAGCCTATTAAAAAAAAAGCCCTACTTTCTGAACACATTAATTTACTTTAGATAAATAGTCTGGTTTTTCAGGAAAGGGCAGAGATTCAGTTTTATAGACACAGTGAACACAAGGGTAAGTAATGACATACACCCACTGTTTTCATGACAGTGTGGCGATCTTGAACATGTTCTTCCTAAAGTGTCTAATAGAGAAGTCTGTTCTGCATCGATGTTCATCTGAATTCAGCAAGAAGTCAGAATGAAGGCAAAACACATTTCAGGCCATACAAGAAAATGTTAAAGATAGAAAGACCCCTAGAGAGCAAAGACACAGTCATGGTGCCCCCCC